>SMLS01072096.1:0-19381 GCA_004785975.1 Popillia japonica
TACTAAATTGTTGTTTGTCTAAATAATAAGATTTTCATAATTATTAAATATAAAATCAAAACTGAATTGTTTTAAGAAAACTACATAATTCTTACAAAGAATTATAGTTGTAAATTGCACTCGCTTATTCCAAATGAAGCAACTACAAGCATTTACCAACGAAAACAAGAAAAACTATCTTTGCACACCTTCTAGGAAACTAACATATCAGCTTATTAATGGGCTTAATTTGTTTGGTGGCTTCCAGAGGCATTCCAATATTATATTATATCCTTAATAGAATCATCGCAGTTTGCACACTCTTTAAAAAAATACAGGCATTATTCGTTCTAAACAGCTAAATGTCTTTCTTTTACGAACACTCCTCACTAAAACATTACTGAAGTAGTACAACTCTAATGCCCGGTTTCTCAAACGTCACACAGCAGTTATCTGTTTGGTATCTGGCAATTTAACAAGGACTGTATTTGTTAAATCGCCAGATACTGAGCAGATAACTGCTGCTTCACGTTTCAGAAACCGGGCATAAGTCTTCTCCTCACAAACAAACGCAGTCATTCTTTGTGCTGACAAAAAAAAACGCCTGTCGTTTGCATAAATCAGTGCCTATAGTCAAAATATATCTCTTATAAGCACACACAAAAGTGCAATATCTCAAGAATAAATACCACTTTGATGCATAATTAATGTAATAAATTAGCTCACATGTGGCTTAGCCAAATACCTCCCACATACACTTAGGAAATACACGTAGTTTGCTAAACTTATTTCAAAAGTCTCTATCAAATTTGGTTGCTAGTTCAGATGTCATTTTACTTTTCCCGCAAGTGCCTGTCATTAATTCTGTCGCTGTAATGCACCTAACGGAGATTGAAACAAACGCTCTCCTATTCTTCTCGAAGTATTTCTTACTCGTCCACCAAATGGTCCATTATGTCACTCCCTATGTACAAATCCATGTATTCACCACAGCTAGCATCATCTTCCAGCACAAAAACTATTGTTAGTTAGTTTTCGTTAGTTTCGTTCGTTTACGTCTGGGAATTTGCCAACCTGCAAGCATCAACAGTGAACTGCTACATTTTCAAAAAAGTGTGGCTTCTACCGTTGTCTTGATAGAGAGTTTGCAAGGCATTACGCTATTTTTCCCATAATGTAAAGAATTTAATCGAAAGTTTGATAATTGAAAAAATATAAAGCAGTTTGAAACATGCAACTTAAGATAATGTCTTACTCTAGGCAAATCGCTTAATGTTTATTCACAGTGAAGGAGCATTAACATTAGAGAAATTATTACAAATCTAATTACCCTAAATCTATCTCCATACCGTAATTGGTGGACAATCGATTGCCTATTTTGCAAGTCTAAACCAATATGGCAATAAAACCATCCATGCAAAATTAAACAAAAACACACCACATGATTGACAGTATATCCACATCTTAGTGCCTTAGAATATCTCGCGCTTATTAGTGAGCAAAATCTGGAAAACCTCATGCTTTCGGGGAACAATTGGTTTTGAAGGCATTGATGAGATTTTAAGAACTGTCACAGTAGAAAATTTACGCGATGCAATTAAAAAAAATCTTTGATCAAAACCAGGCCTTGAAACTCCATTAATGTAGTCGCTCTTTCTGGAATTTTCTTGTGTAATTCTCTGTAAGCGATTTATTTGTCCAAATAACCGGACGAGCCAACGTTACCTGCTTCGTTTTTCTACGAAACAAGAAGCTGATGATGAACAGCACTTTGGATAATTTCTGGAAGAAACACTGACGGCGAACCAAGTTCTAACGTTTTGGAAGATTAACATATTTATTTCGTGAAAATTTATAAGAATATGTTTGGTTACTACGTCTAGTTACTAAAAATTCGAAACGGTGTTGAATACTAGGTATTTGTGCGGCTGAAAAAATTAAGTAAAATTTATATTTTGCTTGTTCAAAAGAGATCGGTTTACTAAATTAAATTTTCTTTGTCAGAACGAATCTGACAAAGCAACATATTTGACGGCGGGAATTTTTCAGTTTTTCCAATTTTTGAACTAGCTGCGGCAATATAATTAAAAACGCCACGCCTGCTAGCTATAAAATGACATTTTTATGAATACTGTTCAATATTACATCACTTGCTTTAATAAGCAAAACTAATATTTTATGCAAACTCAAGTAACAATAAACGTTTACGTCAGTTTTAAGCATACGTTTACACGGACATAAAATTAACAACAGTTAATTTAACAGAACGTTTTGTCTGCTGAAGGTATAAAATAAGTAAATTTATTAATACAATTGTGTTATAAAAATTCTTCCTACAGTAAATTAAACGCTAGGAGATGCAATTTACTAGAAAATTTGATTAAATTTAGTAGACAGACACATGTCGTATAGACAAATATCGCATTACTTAAATTGTTCAGAAAGGATGGTGTATAAAGTAGTACAATATTAAAAAAAATTAAGACCACAGTAAACATAAGAAAACAGAAACCCAGGAAATCGTCACAATATCTCGATCGCTGTATAATTCGCATCCCGAAGACTGATCTAAAATAAACGATAAGCGATGGTTTACCAACGAAACCATCTGTGTCGCTGTGGTTTGGACGGAAAATTATATGTTCGCCGACCACCCAAGAAGAGAATGGAATCCTAAATATACTGCAATGACAGTCAAACACGGAGGAAGGAATGTGATGGTATGCTGATACACGTCGTGGAGGGGCGTTGGACCTATTTACCGAATACAAGGCATCATGGACCAACATCTGTACATCCATATATTACACAATGTTCTTGTACTCTAAGTAGACAAAAATTTGTCCATTACTTGGAAACTAGTCAACGACAACGAACCAAAACACACTGCGAGGAGTGTTAAAGACGCTATCACAACCAATTCTATTTCGGTTATTAGCTGGCTAGCGTGCAGTCCCAAATAGATAAGTTTATTCAGAACCAAAAACATAATCCACAAGAACAAAATCAAAAGTGTACCTAACTAAAATTCTAACTAAGACTTATTCCATTAATTACCTACTTATATAAATCTGAAAATTTACTAAAAACTACCGGAATTACATATAATAAATCATAATGTTGTGATGAAATAAAGGCAATAGTAAAAAAATTAGAACCAAAACATAATGCACAAGAGCAAAATAAAAGTGAAAACTTATTTTTTATAATCGACACCACATCATGAACCAAATCTTTTGGAATTATCATCACAAATCAAATAGTTTTTCTTAGTGAAAACTCAAGCATATTCATTTTTTTTCCATAGGTAGTTCTTATCATCTATTTAACAGAAGTCGATTGAAATTAAATCGTACATAATATAAAACTAAAAGAAATCTACATTTAACACTAAATCACATATAAATTACACATGATGATATAGTAAAGTCAGTACTGCTAAGCTGAAAGCTTACCAGCGGCAAAATTCGTTCATTATTCAATTTATGACACACCCTTCCACACAACTCCACACACATACGAAATCAATAAGTAGTAGTAAACAACAATTTAGTATTAAATTTTGTGATATCCGGACCGCAACAACCACATACGGACGTTTCTCCTATCATTTATACTTTTTAGTTCTAACATATGTTTTGGCAATTGATTTAAAATTTTTGGGAGCAGTACATTCAATTATCTTTCACCATATTTATTATTTACTTTAGGAACCTGATATCTTCCCTCCACCATTGCTCTTGTTATATGGTCATGATTTACCACACGTAACTGCTCGCGAGTGAAATAATTGTTGACAATATAACGAAATGCAAAAAGTTTAGTTATATTTAAAATGTTGTATTCCTGGAAAATTTTATCTGTATCCAAGTTTCGATTCAAGTTTTTTATAATCCTTCTTTGTGTCGTATTTAACTTCTGTGTATAACTTTTAGACGCTACGCCCCATATAGTTATTCCATAAGATAGAATAGATTCCACCAATGAATGATATATCGTAATGAGGATCTTTGTTGGCACTAAATCTTGTAGGTAATAAAAACAACCTGCAAAGTAGTTTAGTTTTTTTCCAATTTCCATGATGTGAGAATCCCACAGAAATCTACTGTCGATGTAAATTCCTAAATATGTTTGCTTATTAACCAATTCGATGATACCACTGCAATTGCATACATGAGTAGTAGTATCATTATTATTACTAATGTGCAAGCACTTACTGGAGTTCACAACCAGCTTCAAATCGCATTTTACAACAGAATGAGGCGACGCAATATGCATTAATTTAGTTTAAGAGGTATTAATAAGTAGCTCTTTGTCATGTGCCCACAGTTGAAATTTATAGAAATCTTTCAGTAGCATATCCTGTGCATGTCTTAGGTCTTTGTGGATAGCTAATAATAAAGTATCATCCGCATATAAAAAACAAGTGCCATTCATCGAAGCAAAATTCAATATCATTTACGTAGATCAAATATAGAAGTGGACCTAAAATACTCCCTTGTGGTACCCCTTTAGCTATATTACTCGTTGAGCTCATTGTATCAGCTATTAACACAAGATTGTTTTTCATGAAGATAGTTTTTAATCCAATCTAACAGCGGTTCACGGATTCCTATATTTTCCAACGTCAATAAAAGTTTGTTATAGTTGATACGATCAAATGCTTTGCTAAAATCTACAAAAAGCGCCAGTACGTGTTTATACTCATTGAGTTTGTTATGTACAATATTAGAAAAATGTTGTAGCAATCCTATAGTTCCTTTGTTTTTTTGGTAGTCCTATTGGGTGTTATTTAGTTTATTTTTTCTCTGTAAATAGTTATGTATAGTATCTGATACATATTTTTCCATGATTTTATCTATAGATGGTAAGATCGAAATTGGTCTATAGTTTGTGTAGTCATTTTTATTGCCAGATTTATATATAGGATTAACAACAGCAATCTTGAGCTTAGTAGGGATAACAGCAGTCGTGAGGGATAAGTTTATTAGTCTTAACAAAACCGGTTCAATCTAATTGAAAATTTGTGGTATGAAGTAAGAAGAAGGTCTATGAAGCGATTGAACTGGCATTGGCACTCTATTCCACAAGAATTCTGCAGAAGGCTTGTGGAATGTATGAACAACCAATATCAAGCGGGTTTTCCGATCAAATATTAAACGCTACTAACATTAATATTTATTTAATTTATTATGAACAGAGATTGTTTTATTTATTAAATTAGAAGTGTTGTTAATTATTTGTCCGCTTAAATAAAATCGAAAGCAGATTAGATGACTATGAAGAAGTGGATATGAAGGAAGCTAAATTTGTTATCTGTGCTAAGAAATAAATCCTAAAACTCGTTAGTATTTATTGCCAATTATGTGGTAGCCACTGTATATACTCTCCCAGTGTTTGAAACTATCTATCAGAATAGTTTGAGTAGAAAACTATCCAAATGGATTATTGATGCATACGACACCATTGAAAAAAGGCGCTAACAGAGGATAACGGTTCAAATAAGGATATCAGTAATTTTGGTTTCATATTGACAAGCATATTACTTGTCCTGCATTAAAACTTATCACGAGAAAGTTTTGATAGCCTATGCATATTTTTAGTCTGTCATACAAAGTTTTAGCACGAATGCTTATTTTCTTGCAACTAGGAGCTCCGATCAAGAAATTTTAAGGATAAACTAAACTAAATCGATGCAAAATAATAAAAATATGTTTGTACTAGATTTGCATTTTAAGACGAATAAATTATTAAACGTATGAAATATCGCGCAATTTTTCCTTTTAGCTGAATAAATAAACGTAAAATTTGTTGTTCCACCTCTACTATAACACCCTATCACCTCTATAAAGCAAAGCGGCTCCGTAAATGGTTTAATTAATTGGAGGTTTCTTTCTCACCTTAAGTGCCCGGAAGTTATCTTGAACAAAAAAAAAAATGTCCCCTTAGCTATAGTCCCTACATACTAATCTTGGAGGCGGTGAAGCCTATAATTAATCGCACAAAGTTTTATTACGGTGAGCGATTTACAATTGGGAATCTTTTCCTGACAATTAAAAAACCATTACTTAATATTTTGAACTATGTATATAGGTATGTATGTACATAATAGATTGTGTGTCAATGCAGGTGATCTAAGTGATGTAATGTCGGTAACTAAATTTAGAAATTAGTAATGTTTTTTGCTTATTTTTATTGCAAAATTTAGTTTTTTTTGTTACTTTGGAGTGTCGTAATATCAGAGTTTGACCAAATTTGTCCTAGAAGTAACCAGAGAAAGTAGAGCAACAAGAAGCCTACGAAAGAGGCTGCAGAAGTAGATTAAATGACATCACCACTCACTGGTATAATTTATAAAATAACATTATTTTATTATCAAAATCGCTTAATTTCTCCGTTACCTTCCCAAATATCACAAATATTCATGTCATAAGAAAAGATTATATTCATTATGTAAAGCTACCTACGTAGCTACCTAAATTTAAAACATAGATTCTGTGACTTTCTGAATTTAAATTGATTTAATTTACATCAATATCGTATGTATCTACATAGTTTCCTTACAGTGTTCCAGTAGTCTTGTATCCAGCGTTTGTCAATGACTCTTTATTTATACGTTTGCAAATATTGCATTTCTTAAAGCAGGTTTATTAAAACTGAAATGTTTATTTTCTACTGCGAATTGTTCTCTACATATAGGACCATCTCCGGTTTTGGTTCTTTAATACGAACTTTCTGATGTACCGGGTAACCAGCTAAGAATGCAAAGTGCTGCATCTCGGAAACTATTCGTTCGAGAGACTTGCGGAGAAAAAATATGTATATGTATTACTAAAGTCGTCAAAAAAAGACCGTGGAAACTATAGTCGCCAGGGGGCTAACCGCCAAATTAAACTTTTAAAGTAATTCACACAGTAAATGTTAAAGAAGATGTGCCTTTTAGTTTTCTACTAAACTAAACGACCTAGGCAGCATTGAATTGTTTGGGCAAGAGTTACCATTAACCAAAACTGAATTGGAACACCTAGGTAATGTAACGAGCAGGGATACGTAACTTTTCTGGTGCTACGGAAGAGTTGTAGGTAAAACCTGGGGGTTAAAGCCGAGAGTGATACATTGGATTATACTGTCGTGATGAGCCCGACGTTAACATACGGAGCAGTATTCTGGTGGAAAAGGATAGAAGTGTCCTCTGCGATTAAGCTGCTAACCCCCGTCCAAAGACAAGCACTGCTGGGAATCACTGGAGCAATGAACAGTACATGAACTGCACTGCGCCTGACTACTGGTTCACGGACGGATCTAAATCCAGTCAGGGCACAGAAGCCGGTATTTGCTGACCTAACCCTGAACAAAGAATATCGCTAAGCCCGGGTAAGCATACAAGAGTTTTCCAGGTAGAGGTACATATTTGCTCTTGCAACCTGTGCAGAAATTATTGCAAAACGAGGCAGTAGGAATATAAAAACAAATATAATGATTGTTAGCAAGGCTGCTGTCAGAATAATTGTGAACCCTATCACTAGGGCGAAACTAGTTAGAGAATGTAAAGGATCCCTTAATGTTCTGGCGCAGGATAACAAGGTTTCCTTGGTTAGTGTGCCAGGATATGAGGATATTAAGGGCAATACAATAGCTAACGAACTAGCAAGGAAGGGCTCCGAGAGGCACTTGATAGGACCAGAACCCACATGTGGTATAACTAGGGATTCTGCTACGAGAGAAATCTGGTCATGGTTGGACAAAGAGAATGTTAAGAAATGGACGCCGATTGCAGGTCAACCCCATACTAAAGCGCTAATAAGGGATGGGAATGCTAATTTCTCTGATAACCTACTTGGACGCAGTAAAAACGAAATTAAGATTAATACTGGGCTGGTAACCGAACATTGCCCCTGAAGAAGCACCTACGCAACCTAAGCAACACGGGTTGAGTAAGCGAACCGTGGTGCAGGAGATGCGAGCTGCAGGTGTAAACGAGTCGACGTGTAATCGGCACATGTGAGAGACTGAAGGAACTCAAGCAGAAATATTTCGGAGAGGCTTTACTTGAGTCATTGAGGGTTCTCAGGCTTTCACTGGGCAAGATACTGGGCTTCATACAGGACACTGGGATACTCGAGTGGAAGTGAGAGATCTGATAGAGTTGGTACAATGGGCATCTAGGTCAGTGCCCGGTCAGTAAGGTGTCCACCCTAATTTGTGAATGAATGAACGATGAATGATGTGCCTTTTAAAGCTAAACTTTACTCGAGTAATTTTTGTTTAACACTTTTTGAGGTATCTATTATAAAGTGGTGGGGAGTAATTTGATGTTTTTTTAAATACAAAGCGGGAACTCCTAAGCGACTGAACAGATCTTAACGAACTTGGTCCGTTTGGAAAAAGCATTCATTGTTCCATGAAACGTATCTTACCTAAGATATGTCTAATTCTTAGTGATGCCGCTAGAGCGCCACATATCATTACATTTACTAAGTGGATTTCAGTGAAAAATCACATTAAAAGTTTAAGATGACGGTTACGCCTCCTGGTGACCATCTTGGAAATCTGACAATATATTTCACGGTCCCCTTTTGACCAATTTAGTAATATATTTCTCTTCCGCAAGTCTCTCGGACGAATAGCTTCCGAAATGCAGTACTTTACATTCCTAGCTGGCCCTCCGGTATACTAATTTTTTGTTGTTTTCCAACTGCAATGAATGTATATTTCTCAGTAGGTAGCTCATATTTTTTTATAAATATTTGATTTTTTATGTACCAGCAATACTAACAATGTTAATAATTTTAATAATTTTCGTCGTTTTGTTGCTATTGTATATATGATCCAAGTATAGATAATCTACTTTTTTTCTACTCGTTTTGTAAACTCACTTTACCTAGTATACACTAATAATTTTATCATATCACCCGTACAGAAACAAATACATATTTACGCAAAATACATGTTGTAGAATCACAAACATTTACAAAATGGAAGGAATTTACGTATACAAGAAGAGAAGTATGTAGATATACATATCTACCTACAAATAATTGCGTACGGCATGCACACATGTAAATATATATATTCCAAAACGTCACCACCTGGGCACATATAGAATCAGCGCACGGGTCAGGTTTTTAACAGTTTTAGTCAACAAGTGAGCGAGTACAGAAGAAACCAGTTCTTAAAGAAACAACGATTCACGTAAAAATTTTACGTACCAACTAATAGTGATTAAATTCAAGTTTATCGCCGCCAATATAAACATGGACTGCGGTTGTAGAACATCTTACATAGGACCATCTCTAGCGAATACATGCGGCGGTAACAGTTTTGTACTATTTATGACGTTGTTAGACACATTTATTAGAAGAACTTGTGATCTGGCTCAACTTTGTGAGAGAGTTGTTCCTAAAGCTGCTCCAGATCTAGAATACGATTTTATCGTTATTGGAGCTGGTAGTGGAGGAGCAACAGCGGCAGGTAGATTAGCAGAGGTAGCACATTGGAAAGTGCTGCTACTAGAAGCAGGAGGAGATGAACCACCCGGATCGCAAGTACCATCGATGGTTACTAATTTCGTGGAGAATCCATATATGGATTGGCTTTACAAAACCGTACCTCAAGAAAAGGCTTGTTTAGGATACCCTGAGAAGAGGTGTGAATGGCCTAGAGGTAAAGTTTTAGGTGGTTGTAGTGTAATAAACGGAATGATGTACATGAGAGGTACGCCAAGGGATTACGACAATTGGGCTGTAGCTGGTAATACAGGGTGGAGTTACAACGAAGTATTGCCATACTTTAAGAAATCAGAAGATAATTTAGAAATTGGTACAGTAGCTGATCCGGATTACCACGCTCGAGGTGGACCACTTACAGTGAGTAGATTCAATCACCAGCCTGGATTGGTATATGATATCCTAGCAGCTGGAAAGCAAGCAGGTTACTCTATTACTGAAGATATGAATGGTGCTCATTTTAGCGGCTTTACAATTGCCCAAGCTACTGTGAGGTACAGTATTTTTTTTCTTCTAGAAGTAAGATATATTAACTGAATAAATAATCGTTTTCTTTGTCAAGAATATTCGAGTAACGCTATGCATAAATATATGTATACATTCCATAAAATTATATCACTATTTTTGCCATATTTCAATTTTGTCTGAGGGATAAAAGTATAGTTTAGTAAATAATGCTCAGTGTAAATGCTCTTTCTCTAGACGCAAGTTGTTTTGCGATCGCCTCTTTAGTTTGCATGAGTGTGCATTTAACAATGGCATTGAGTGATGCCACACATTGGCCATTGGCCTATAAATGAACTTGACTGGAGGTCAAGATCAATATATTAATGAAAAGAAATGTTCAAGAAATTTGTATTACTTTCGGTATGCGATTGACGAGCAGGTTAATATAACATGTCTGATATATTTTTTTTTATTTATTTTAATACTGTCTGAGTAATGCCTGATACTATTAACATTCAGCAAAACAAGATAACAATGGTGGATTTAGGGTCCGTTTTTACTTTACCTGCTGCATATCTTTTAGTTAATCTTTTGTTATTTGCGTTAGATATTATTAACCACTGTAGAATATGTACATACATATACAGGCTTATAAAGGAAAAGAATCATACCTTAATCCAACTGATTAAATTTACGAAAATCATTTTTGATTAAAATTTCTTATGATCAGTTCGGAATTATGAGGCACGGATAAGCATATTTTGTTTTGAAGTACAGTTATTACAAAACATTTCTTGCACTAATAAATTTTCTTTTTACAAAACCGAGTGTTTCCTTGAGCAGCCAAACCACTGTTTTACACAAAGACACAATGTTTGTTCGAATTTCAGATATATGTACTTACATATCTATGACAATGTGTATGACTTTGTATTGCGTTGAAGTTATGTAAGTGTTGTGCAAAAAGGTGTTCTTTAGCTTCTTTAGAAATTTTATACATACCTCCAGGCTTACGCTGGTATTCGCAAAACAAAACATAACGAACTGTTACTCTATGATCCGTTTTCTGTCAAAAATAAGATAATGCTTATTGCTTATAGTTTTGATGATTCATAATTGTAAAACCTCGAGTTATTTCGTGTAATGTGAAAAAGTACAGTGAGCTGTGTTAAAATTGCATTGATTTTTAACAAAAGTGTGATTTGATATCACCAAACCTTTTTTTTATAATAATAGATAATAATAGCAAGTAGAATTTTCTGGACAATACTCTCGTGATTTATGTGAAATATGTATATTACAAGACCTGTTAATAAAATATAACCTTTATTTTTCATTTTTTTCCACAACACATAGTTTTTTTCACGTGACTTTTACATAAAACATGAATGGGGGATTATTTCTCACCTTAGTAAATCACGAACTGAATTTGTGCGAGATATACATACTTAGCGATTTGTACATTAGTCTATCTTAAAAGATGTTGAAGATTTCGTGTGATATTTCAGTAAGGCGATTGACGTATGGAAGTTTTCTGTTATCTACCTGTCTCTCTTCATCAACTTGGGGTAATTAGCGAAGTGTTATCAAATAAATGAGAGCTGGAGAATGTCTCTGGATAGTCGTTATTTCGAAAGATGTGTTCTTGTAGGTATTTCTATCTAATCTGTTACCTACAGATGTGTGTTATTCTGTATCGCACGCCCAAGAGGACAAACATAATTAATGGAACTAGCAGCAAAAGTTGGTTTGTTATCAATCAAAAGTGTTCACTGTTGTTTCCTATAATTCTACTATTTAAACAGCGTAATCTATCCAAATTTTTATAGTCAATGCTAAATTTAAAACGTTAATAATAGTTTGCAAATTACATGCATTGATCCCTGACGTCTTAATACTGTGGTGTCGTTAAGAATCTGCATCTATACGGCTTACCTAATGGAATTCATTCTAACTGATATAGATAAAGCGCAAATAAAACTAATCCATCATTTGGACAAGATAGAAAATTGGCCCCCCATCAACTGGCTAGCAAAATCACAGCTAAGATATTGGATACTCAACTTTTTTTATGGCTATAAAGGATAACAGAAAATTAAAAGGAGAACTTTTCTTCTATAATATTTTGTCATATCTGTCGAGGTATCCGCTGTGAAAGCTAAAATCAAAAAGAATTGCATTGAATCCGTAAAGTATGTTACAAATTATATGCCTACATGGGTCTTTTGTAGAGTATTTCGTTGCTAGAACATTCTAAAGACTTAAGTCATGTGGCGATATCCGATTGATGTCTGCATATTTTCTAAACGAATTATTTTTGTAAGATATTCTTCAGTTACCATCTGGCATCCGCTTTAGCTTTTACCGTTACGGAAATTAGGTAAAGATTAGATGAGGTATAGACTGATAAGTAGAAATACTAGGTTAGACCATTGGGCAAGAAAAATGGGAGCGAAGAGTAATACTATTATAAACCATACGTGAAAAATATTTCTAATAAGACTTACGGCCATATAACCGGTCTAAAATGTGACACAAGCTTGTCTTCATAAACGAACGATTAAATTACTTACATAGATACATATATTTTAGATTAACTGTTGAGCGTATGTAACTTGTACAGAAGGATACTTTTCTAGTTATTAGACATACATACGTTTAGTGTCTGTCAATTTAGCTTGCATTTATCTGACAAACTGCTTAAGAGTTCAATTCAAAGTGACAAATTAGGTTATCACAATTAGAGTAAGAGCTAAATATTTATGAATCTAAATTGCAGATTAGAGTATTAGTATTTGGAGGAGTCGTTATACATATAGGTATATTTCAAATGTTGGTGCAGAAAACAGAAATTGCCACAATTGCAGCAAGTTTCTTTAAAAATACTATAGATATAAGGGGAGATCAAATTGCTTATTAAATAGTGCATTACTTTATCTGCCAATGGTAGTTTAGTTTGTGCAATCCGGTTGAATAGTGTCTGTTGAATAGTTCATAGAATAAGTTTCTGTCATCGAAAAAGTGGAATTATCACCAGAGAACCTTCGAATAATGAGTCGTTATGATTTCAAGAAAGGCTAGAGCGCGTACAAGTGCGAGGAAAGCTTAAAATCGGCATTTGAAAATCTCGCACCATCATTGGCTACTTGCTATAGATGGTATAACGAATTTGAACGAGATTGCAAGTTGGTGGTACACAGTAGAGGAGCTGGCTGTTCTTTAACTGCTGTTAACCACAAAACATTGCTGCGCTGAAGAAGATGGTGGAAGAGAACAGCATTACCTATACAATGATCAAGTGGAATCTGAAGATTAGATCTTCGCAAGTGAGATCAATATTGGACGATCATTTACATTTGAAAAATATTGTAACTCGGTTTGTATCCCACCATCTGACAGATTAACAGATAGCAGAACATGTTAGAATTTTTGCCAACAAACTTTAGATATATTTAATGCTGGTGACCATCAAATTATTTCAAAAATTGTAACTGGTGGTGAAACGTACATTCCGTTTGTTCGTCCTCACTCACGAAGGAAGCCGAGTCTGGATACATTAAGATGAGCAAATCTTTGTGACGGCGAAAAAACAATGAGCAATGGAAAAAAAGTTATGTACGCTGTGTCTTTTAGAACTACGGGTTTGGTAGCCGCAATTAGATTAGAAGAACAGAAGACAGTTTCTGCTAAATGGTATTTAGAAAATTGCTTGCCTACTGTGTTCAGTAAAGTACCAAGAAGGGAAATCATGTTCCATCATGATATATGTTCGAACTATGGAAAAACTATGGGAAAAAAATCGACAGATTTACTTAAATTTTATGGTTTAGAGGGCAATAACCTTGGCTTAATACACAACAAGTCCATTGCTATCTTTGCCGTAATTAAAGTCAAATAAAATTCTAGTTCATATTTCAGCGAGTATGAAATTACACGCAGAAATTAATGTACTCTCCTATAATACCAACTTTTTGGAGATTAATTAAATTTGAGAGGCAATTTTTATATCCACGGGTGGTGGCATCCGATGATAGTGTACTTATTATACAGATGTCGTTTATTTTGCAATCAAAGCTTTAAACATGTACACCCAGAAATTTATTGACTAAATCCAAAGAATATTTTACTACTCAATTACTACATTAGTAGACAGCAACTTATTAATGCCTCTATTACAAGTTATGCGTTTTTCTACAAATAAGTATATACATATGTACATGCTTTTGATATTGCGATGCAACGTGTTCACTTGGCGCTCCTGTTTGCTATCCCAATTTCCCCGCATTACATGTTGGTATAGGTAAAACGTTGTAACATGGCGAGAGCAGGGAATGCGCAGTGGTTTAAAGGTAACCTCAAATTTAAATAGCGGCAGTGGCGTGCATTGTCATAAATAAACAAATCCTAGAAAAGTTCAATTTCATTTCTAAATAATTGAAATACTCTTTACGTTTAGTAATTAAGTATATGCATATAAGATAAATGTATAATAATAGGAAATCGTCTAAAGAAACAAATAAAGTTAATCTATCTAATAGAGATAATCGTAAATTCTTCTAAATTTTAGCAAGTATTTAGTAGTAGTTTTAATCTAACTTCGGAAACATTTAAAATGCTTCTACAATGGCCAAAAACAAAGTTTAGCCAAGCTCATGAAATTATTCTTAACGTTTTTAACTATTTTCGCGAATTTGAGGTAGATAAGACTTGTGTAGAAGTTAAAAGTTTAGTACCTAAACAAAGCAACTGGAATATCAGTGAGGACTATTGAGCGAATTATCAAGAAAGGAAATGGTTAACCCTAGAATATTCAGAAGCCCTATCGCCCTTATCTAAATCCGTTTGAAATGATTTGAGCATCTGTAAAGGGATTGCAAAGCGAAACATTACATTTAAATTTAACGACATATGGAAATTGGCTGAATAATTTGCTGCCATTACTTTAGAAGATTGACAATCAAGATGTAACTATGTCATCGCAATAGAACTGCATGGAACGAGAAATAACCGACTTAGTGACGGAAGAATCAATTATAAACCCAAATGAAGATGAGTCAAGTGACGACATTATCTCGGAATCCGACGAAGATTAATGATAGGTGCTTCTATTATTTGCCTTTACGACATATTTTTAACAAAATGTTTTCTTTACTTAATGATTCTATATTATATAAATTTTCAGCGTCATATGATTTATGACAATGTTTTAAATGTAATGCTTTTAATTGCGCAATATTTCTTAATTAGTTTTCATTAGTATTAATAATAATAAATTAATTAAATTATATATATTTTCATCCAATATAAACGAAATCGGTCTAAACATCCCAATTATTTTGGGTTTTCTTCGCCTGTATAGCAAATTTTCTGTTACACCTATGCCGACAACAACTAACGCTTTCTGGTTCGTCAACCTTGCCCGAATACACGATCGGGATGCGCCGGCTCTCGCCATCCTACAACGACCGACCTGTATACACATTAGTCGTAATAATTACTCTATCGTAAACTTAAGAATTTATGTAGTAGTATATTTCTGACTCATTAGTAGAACTACACAGTTCAAACAATATAACGGTGCAATTTGCATGTGTTACGATAACGTACAACTTATTTTATTCTGCGAACGAACATTAAATTGATTTATTACTCTTTATTCGTGTTACGTCAAATTATCGAAGTTTTGAAGCTACCGCTTTACCTATTTGCCATGAACTAGAATTTATTGCTTCAAATTAAATGTCCCGCAGAGAAACAATTTTAATTTACTCGTGAATGATTCCGATCTGTAAAATATTTTATAAGCGGATTGTAATGGTTTCGTTTGCTAATGTGATTCAAACATGATAATTACTAATTAAAGGTATTATTACAATGTGTCTACTTTTCAGGTAAATTTCTTTTCTCCTATCAAATATCGGTTATTCGTTTGTATCATTACAATTCTTGTACACGTACAAAAACGTATTATATAAGTTCTTGTAAATTTTAAATGAGGACTTTCTCTCTTTTAGTAAGTTCATGGCGTGCACCGATTTGATTAATACGTAATGAGACCGTCTGCTTTTATGTGAAGAGAGATACCTAAGTAGCTAATCTAACTTGTTTTTAAACCACACCAAATACTTTTGAATGTTCTCAGAGTGAACTAGAATTAATACTCTCTATTTATTACATCAATGCAAACTTACATATGTATAAAAGGCATAATTAGATTTTAGAATCGGTCGTATACGATAAATATGACTAAATGATTTTTTAAAAGCTATAACGTTACTTGTAGATTATAGTAAAACTTACAGTTACCTAACATCAGTCTAATCTCAAACTAAATCTCTTGTAACATATAAGGCGTATATCAGTGCGTATAATTACGCAATAATATTTTATTTTGTATTTTATATCGTACAGACCAGAACACTTATATACTATACTCAATTTCTTGGGAACTAATCACACGGAAGTATTTAGTAATGTGTTGGGAAATTCCATACCTTATCAATAAGTAATGCAAACCATTTTGCTTCAAACTTATAAGTTTTTTTTTCATATTCGAAAAATAGAAAGAACTTTATATATGTATCTTTCTATTTTTTTTGTTGATAACGGTGAGGTGACCAATATATTCATTCTGTAATTTATATTTCTAAAAAACTATAACATTTTCTTATTACAATCGGCATCATTTGTTTATCTTTTATGATTGCACCTTCAACGACTCTATGTTGTGGATGAAGGAACTATAATTGATTTATGACAGATAATGGCATTATTACCTGACGGTCTTTATAGTAACCACAGAAACACTTTGTATGTTGCCCTGTTTCTTAATTCACACAATTGTATGAATTAAGTGTAACCTGAAAATTTGATGACAAAATCTTCGAGTACAGCACCACACAGGTGCATTTTCTCAGCCCCGGTATCTCTGAATTGAAAAAACCATGATAGGTGATTCCCTTGTGCAAAGCAGTTGCTCGTCTTTGTCGTAAATGAAAAGTTTTGTATTTTCACATTCACTGAGTTATAGCGCTTTCTTTGGCTGACCTAGGAACATGCCAACCCGTCCCCCCTCCTCCCGCCCGCTCCCTTGGCACTTGCTTGTACCAGTTGCAATAAAATGAAAAATACTTGTTCATTCTTTTGTGGTTATCTGTGCAGCCAATAAGTACGTTTGTGCTTTCATTAGATTTTAACGTACGAATTTCGGGAGTTACTAGTTCGGAGGTTGGTCTGTGGCTAGATCCGCTGAAAACAAAAGGAAGTGGTAGGATGAAAATAGAAAGTTTAATGCCAAAACAAAGCCTCACTTACTATGAAAGTTAATGTGAAACTTGTTTTGCGACAAAAATCACACAAACAACGCAGCAACGAATCACCTACAAGAAATTTTAAAATTCAATGTTGTCACAAGTGGCTAATCCCCGGGTCTGTCAAAAAGAAGACGTTTGGAACAAACGAGTAAGAACCAAGGACAGACACGCTTCTTGTTATGTTCTTGTTTTATTGGACACATGCACCATGCTTGACAATACCTAATTCATTTTGACTTTCTTAGAACCTAACGATTGCTCTTTGAATGGTTTTGATTTTGTTGATTTTGAGACTGTCTTCGTAGTAGTAAAATGGCAGTATCTACATCGGCATTTCCTAGTTTCCATGTGCAGCCTATAGAGAGTTTAAAATATTTATCGTATCATTGACAATTAAGCTTACTTTATGTTAAACTTTTATTACATATTATTGATATCATAACATTATAACAATTCATAATACGTTAGTTAGGAAATATAATACGTTAGTTACGTTATAATACGTTAGTTACGTTATGACACGGTAAAATGACAATAAATTACAATAAACAAAGTTTTTGATTTCCATCGTTGTCAATGATACGATAAAGCTTTGAATGCAACTCGATTATTATACGATTTATATAAACCTCGGACGTTTCACAGGCGACTCGGCGCGAAGCGCCTCGTCGCCTGGCAACGTCCTCGGTTATTATAAATCGCATAATAATCTCGTTACATTATATATAATTTGCAATTTCTCGAATTAATTTCCTCTCATGTATGTACTTACATGATATTTTTATTTTGTCAACGGTTATTATTTAATGTCAAATGTCAAATTTAATGTCAAATGTTGTTGAGATTAGACAATACTCCAGCTTAATGCAATTTATTCTAAAACCTATAGACAAAATATTACCTTTTCGTTATAAAGTTTGTCTGTGGAAGAAATTCGTGTCACATAATTATAATACCTACACAATTAGCCATGCCTATCAACAAAATTATCTAAACAGATCTAGATAATAGATTTAAATATTAAGCATATGGGATTACGTTTACAATTATAAATAAAAAAAGGTAAATTTATAATCTTTGTAATAATGATCCTTATAACAATGTATTTTTTCAGTTCTAACAATTCTGTTAAATCACTAGAGAAAACCCCTAATAAAAAGCTTAATTTAATAAAATTCAGGCGCGATTAAAGTGGTTAAGTCATTAAATTATTATAAATATAATAATATTTAAATTTTCAATATCTGTTCTAAGATTGACAGCTTTATTTTATTTTTCAGTGTATATCATTTCATATATTAATGTTTTTGTCTAATTATTTTCTTTTTTTTATCTTAACGTTTTCAAAATCAAAGTTATGTCGCAATTTTTTAGAATGCTTAGACAAAGCAGTTTCCGCAGTTATGCTATGTCTTACAGTGTATTAATGTTTTTTTTAATATTTTCTAGTTTGACCTACGTAACATTTATTGCGGTCTTTACATTCTACTTTATATCCGACATTACTTTGATTGTATTTAACAGCAAAGTATAACGTTATACAAATAGCTCTTCTAAAAACTTGAGTTCGTTTTCCAATAAAAATTGATCACCGTGCAGCTAAGAATACTTTTAAAATAATTGAAAAAAGAATAGGTAGAGTGTCTTTAATGTTGAAATATCTGTTGTCTGTTATACATACATATACATATTCTACGTGGGGCATTAAGTTGAGGCACGTTCCATCGAATGTTTCCCACAAAAACAATGTGGGTGCAATACATTTATCTGTCTAAGTTTGAAGATACATTTCACACTAATTATAGATTCAATACCATTATATTAAAGCTAAAATTCAACTATTGGCGAGCACTAAGGTTTGTGCTTCGTGGTGTTCTACAGTTTAGTAATTGTCAATCAATTATGCTTTTATACTTCGCACTCGTGCGCGAAATTAGCATTCATGTCAATTACAGCACATGAAGATTCTAGAATGTGTTTAAATTTTATTGAAAGGTAGTAGATCTCAAATTTATATACAAAATATTTTATATTAATATCTTTGCACTAAGTTGCTATTCATATGATCAATCAGTAAAAAAACTTTACTGCAGTGTCGTAAAAACATATTTATCATTTATCATTAAGCAAATTTGA
>SMLS01072097.1:0-13155 GCA_004785975.1 Popillia japonica
GCTTAAGTAGATATATGTCTAAAATAATTACGAAAATTTCAATTAAATATTAAATTTCGAAAAAAGAATTCCGGCAGTTTCACCAGGAATTAGAGACTATCTACTCGAGTGGGTAGGGACAGTGGGAATTTCGTTAATCCATCCATGCGCGTCAGTAATTAGATTACGAGGCATTTGGCTATTTAAAACTTTATTTCACATAGTAAGCATACAAAGACAATAAAGCTTGTTACACATAGGTATTCGTGCATATATTAGTAAGTATAAAAGTATAAAAAACAAAGATAAACATAATCGGCGCCACCTGAGGTTGAAGATGTTAGGGGGAGGGAGCGTGAGATGTGCGGGCAGCGGCAGCGCGAAGCCTCCAACCATGTGCGGGAAAGCTGCGTCCGGCGCGGCGTCATCGCCTTGATAGTATCGGAACGGCGCCTAAGTTGAGATCCTCTGGTGGAGGATTGGCCCGAATACTCAAGTCTGTGTGCATTCACGGCGGGTGGTTGGTCCAAGGGGGAAGATCGTCTCTTCTTTTTGCCTTCACACACTGCGGGAGGCGCATCCACGGCCAAAGTTGGTGGTGGCGTAGTTGTTGTAGGGATTGTGGACACAGGGGTGGGACAGGACTGTAGGGGTTGCAGAGCAGGGGAGAAGGGGGAAGTCTGCTGCTGCCTGGAGGATTGGGAGAGTGATGGGGGTCGCTCAGTCGAACCAGGTGTTATGGTAGGGGGAAGGTCAATTGTGGCTAACATCGTTAAAAGTTCGGTCTCAGGGGCCGGTAGCTTTGCTTCCAAACCACTCCTGTATTGAACAGGATGGTGTCGTCTCTCGTACTGTCTTACGGCGGCAAAGGAGTCGAAGTTTTATTTTATTTTTATTTTATTTTATTTTACAAAAAAGAGGTCTCCCAACAGACTAAGGAAGTCCAATTACAGAGAGACACAAATTATACATAGTTTTTACATATGTATGTACGTAATGAAGGCGTAATCAATTTAACATTGTAAATGTGATAAAGAGAAAAAAAGAAGAAACAAACAAATAAAAAAAAAGAAAAAAGACACTTGAATTACAACCTTAGCACACATCACGCAACAACAACTTAATATATAGGGTGGCTACAAATTCGCGCAAGACCTGCACGTGGCGACCTTCATTGTTAAATTCTTAGCCATTTATCTTAATTCAAAAATCTTCTATCTTGCATCATGCGTCTAGACGAAGTCTCGAAAGTTTGAATTTGTGAGTTAGGTAATTTTGATTTTCATCTATCTCTTTGTTATTAAAAGGAGGGAAGGTTAAGTATTGTGATATTGTAAATATTAGTTTTCCATAAATACTAACATTTCGCATTATAATATCGTTTTTAACATTTCTTTATTTCCATATTTTCATTATAAATACACATGGCAACATAGTATTGTGAATGCAGTATTCAAGATAGCATATGTTGTCAGACTTTAATAATCACATTTTCATAATCAAATAAGTCGAGCTGTCAAACTTAATTACGTCATCTAGTGTCATCCAGTGTCATCCTTGCCTGTTTTTCTGTCATTCAAAGTAGTAATTAATTAGTTATGATTATTAATTTTGGTGTTCATTCTCTTCCTTGTTCTGCTTTTTGCGTTCCTTATTCTTTTTATTTCGTTGGTTTATCATGGATTTGTCATTTATTGAGTATGATGACATGCATATGGTATATGGTGCATGTAATGGAAATGGAGATGAGGCTTCGCGAGAATATTGCGTTCGTTATCCAAACAGGAGATATCCTACACCAAATGTATTTCGACGGTTGGATCAACGTCTTCGCGAAACGGGTTCAGTAAAAGCAATCCATCGGCTGGCAGACCAAGACAGAGACGCACTGTACAAGTTCAAGAGCAGATTTTAGACTCAGTTTACGTGGATCCCTCAATTAGCACTAGACAGTTAGCTGCTACAATCAATGTGCCAAGTCATGAAACCGTTCGTGCAGTTTTAAAAGAGAACCTTCTACATCCATATCATGTTGTTAGAGTTCAACCTCTTTATGAAAATGATAATTTTCACCGATACAATACAAACGTATATTGTACATACATACAACATTGTTGCCAAATATATGTTTTCTTCAAGTGGTTGCTGAAGAGATACGAACCATGACACACATTTTAGGAAGTAACATTTTCAATTCAGAATTGAATGAAGAATGTCGTTACGTGTAGTTCTTGCGCCAATTTATAGACACCCTGTATATATATAATGGTGAAAAAGATCCCTTATGGGATTGCACCGCCCCCTTAGGAGCTTTCTAGATCCATTTTTTTGTGGTGGATCAGTCCTCATTTCCAATTTGATGTGTTATATCTCTCCATATTTTAGAGTCCAGCCTTCTCTTTCCAATTAGCTACCCCTGCTCTTCTCAGATCCTCTTCTACCGCCTGTAGCCATCTCGTTCTTGGTCGTCCGCGTCTTCTTTTATTTGATGGTTCCCACAGCAGTACCGAGCGCAACACCGAAGACGGTCCAGTTCTCCATACATGTCCCAGGCACTTAGCCCTTTTCTGTTTTATTTCTCGAACCACATCCTCTTCTTTAAGCTCTTTCCTTATTTCACTGTTCTTCCTTGCTCTATACACATTTTTATCTACTTTGACCGGTCCTAGTATTGATCTCATTATCCGTCTTTCTGTTATTCTGATAGTCTCTTCTTCTTTTTTTGTAAATGTCATTGTTTCCGCGGCATATGTTATTGTCGGCTTTATCGTTATTCTATATATTATTAATTTCGTGTTACTCGTAACTATTTTACTTTTTAATAGGTTCTTGTTTGCATGAAATGCTTTATTTACAGCCATTATTTTTTCCTCTATTTCAGGCCTCTTTCCCCGCTCTTTGCCATCATAACACCTAGATATTTAAATTTATTTGTCTGCTCAAATTCATGTATTCCTATTTTTATTTTTGCACTTCTTATGTTTTTACCAATGATCATTATTTTTGTTTTAGCTTCATTTATTTTTAACCCCATTTGTTGCCCTTCTGTTACTATAACTTGCAGCGTTTTTTCTATAACTCTTCTCTGTTTAGCTATTAATACGACATCGTCAGCGTATGCAACTAGTTGTCCTCCTCCTGTTCTAAGACTACTTTTATTGATCCCTGTTGTAACATATTCCAGTGCTAGGTTGAAAAGTGTTGCTGACAATGAATCCCCTTGTCTTACTCCTCTGTTAGTATTAAACTCTTCCGTTTCACCTTTTTGTGTTATTACATTGGCTTTTGTCTGCGTCATGGTCATCTTTATCAACCGTCTTAGCTTGACATCTATCCCTAATTCTTCTAATGCTAGCATGAGTTGGTCCCTCTTCAACGAATCAAAGGCCTGCTGGAAATCTATAAAAAGCATTTCTATTTCCATATTATATTCATGGGCTTTTTCGATAATTTGCTTAACTATATGGATAGCATAATCTGAACCTTAGGACACCAGCAGCTAAGTCTCCCAAAATTCTATCAATTAAATCTTCAAACATCGCCTAATTTTTCTTGTCAAGTTTAATTTATCTTTCAAATTTGATCTATATCAATATATTAATTCAAGTTTCAAATTTAATTTAATATTCAATTTAAATTTTTAGTATACAGGGTGTTTGAACCACTTTTTGTTGGTGGCTTCACTTCACATTACTCGATTGGCGAGATCGTTTCGATTTTTTTGTTCGCCCCACTCATACTGAGTTTGCGCTGTCAAATGTTATCTTTATAAATGTTCTGTTCTCTCCAGTACGCTTGCGGAGGCCCCCTTGCGGAGAGCTTAACTATACGTTCCTAGAACTCCCGGGTTGGTCCATTGGTGGTCAGAAGTCTTCCCGTGGCTTCGTCGACTCGTGATAATTCCTCCAGGCGTCGCCGCACAATGTCCGGGATCTGGTATCGCTATAGCTGTGTTATACCGAGGCCCCCGTCCCCGTAGAAATAGGACTATTTTTGTTGAATTATTCAATTATTGCAAATAGACGCCAAGCCATATTTGACCTTGAAATTAATTTATGTAAAACCAATAGAAGGCCGATTAGGTAGATTCCTGTTATTAAGATTAAGGTTATTCAGATCAATAGATGGCGCCACAATAATTTTTTTTATTTGAATTAATAAATTGTGTATTAGATTAGTACATATTTTCTTGTTTATATCAATTGACAAATTATTTTTTTTTGTTGTATGTTAGTTTATTACATGTTTTTAATTATAATAAATATTTGTGTATAACCAAACTTTGTGTATTATTGAGAGAAGTGCGGTTGATGTTGGTTAATTTATTTAATCATAGTCAGTATTCAACATTACTCGTGAACACCCCTGAGATAAGAGCACCGGACCCAAGTTTTAGAAACCAGAGAATTTAATTCATTAATAAATATTCGTAGATGCACCAACGTGGTTCCGGTTATTGCTGAAGCCCTCAAAGTGTGGGTCTACGATAATACATCCAAGGAGTATATAAATAAATAGAGAAGCCTTTTCGCTGGTCCGGGGAAAAACGGGCGGAGGTCGCAAGACGTCGCCAGCCGTCCGGGGCACGCCAACAGTTCTCCTGATGGGGGTGGAAAAGCCAGCATCTTCACGGAGCATCATCTCGATGGGCCCCTCGGCGCCGAGATGGAGGTGGTGGTTCGGGTGGTGGTCTTCGACGCCACACTGACGCCATAAAGTTTCGGTGGAGGGAGCTGCCCCATTTAAGACAGCCATTAACACAGCTGCCACGCACTCTGGATGGGATGGCGAGTGCGTCGGTGGTGATGGTGTTACAGCGCGGCCACACGCCTCTGGCACCCAGCAACAGGGGGAGAACTCTTATGTCCTGGCCGGGCCACTTCCTGTCTGCTGCCTCTCGAAAACGAAGGTTATCGTAAACGAGGCGCTTCCTATCCCAGCTATCTGCAAGCGTTGTGGTACTCTCTCACCAGACTTGAACATCACAGATCGTCGTGGTATTGCTCGGCTGATGTACTGCCAAGTCTGGGATAAAAAGTTGGCTATCGGCGTGACGCACGCGCGGCTCCACCTCCGTAGTCCATCCCCTCCTCCGGCAATGACGCGCCACTTTGGCCACGATGGAGTTGTGTCGTTTAATGTGCTCGTGATGCGTAACCGGGCAGGCCTGAAGTACATGAGCCAGGGATTCAATCTTGTTACATCCGGCTCGGCACCTGCGTTCGCCCGCGGGAATGTAGGGCAGGCTCTTGGTCGCCAGGTTGGCTGTTCTAAGTTGCACTGCCCGGACAAAATCACGCCCTGTCCATCCCCTTGGTGTCTGTCTTAGCCAGGCGCGACTAGTTTGGTCGTGCGCCGCGTCTTGAAGGCCCATACTCATTGGCATTGTGACGATATTCTCCCTCCAGTAAGAGTGAGGCGGGGCGCCCCGCGCCAGAAAAGAAACCCGCCGCCGAAAATTCTTCGCAGGTCCCTCGGTGGTGAGGATTGCGTGAGCGAGTGTGTGATCTTGCTGAAGACTCTCAAGTCGACGGTGAAGAACTTGAGGTAGATGGAAACGCAACTGCTGCACTCCAAGGCCGCCGTCCCTGATGGAGGCGTGAATAAACTGGTTGCCTGTTCATTGGGACAGATGGAGGATCCGCTTCACCCATTTCCTCACTCGGCGGTCGCCTTCTGAAAGGACGGGTTCCGTGGTGGCAGGGGACTGGAAGCCAAAGTGAAGACGGGGCAGCAGGTATGTCTTCAGGATGCCAAACTTCTGGTCGGGCTTGAGAGGGGTTTTCTCCAGGTTCTTAAGCCACAGCGAAAGATGGTGGACGCTCGGCTTACGCAGTCCGGTGCTCCCAAATGGCAGGCCCAAGTATCTGATGGTGCTGAGATCTTGCAGGGACGGGATAAAGCTGCCTGCTATCCTTAACACTGGCTTGGTCCGGACGACGGAGCGGCCCTCGAAGACCGTGGCGAAAATAGCGACGCTTTTGGTTGGATTAAGCGTCATGCCACGGGCCGCGCAGAATTGGAGGGTTTTATCCAAAGCCAGTGTCATGTCCAGATCCCTGTCCTGGAGGAGTACCAGATCGTCGGCAAAAGCCACTGCGGCAACCTGAGAACCGGGTGCGATTGTTCCCCCGTTGGACTCGTTCTTCAGTCCGCAAACCAGTTCGTCGAGCACCATGTTAAACAAAACAGGGCTAAGGGGGTCTCCTTGTTTGACCCCCCTCCGTACTTCTATTGGTCCAGTCGTTTGGTGTCCCACGGAGATGGTGGTGTAGGCACCTTGCAGTATCGTGGAAATGTAGTCGGTGAAGGCGTGATGCACTCCAAATCTGTCCAAGGCTCTTAAGATGGAATGATGGGACACAGAGTCGAACGCCTTGCGGATGTCGAGCGAGACAATGTTACAGCTCTTGCGTGCGAGCCTCCTGGATTTGATATAATGGTCCAGGAGGAGGATGTTCGCCAATGTCCCATCAATGTTCCTTAATCCACGCTGGCGGGGATCGAAAGGTACCGCAACCGGGAGACGACGGGCCAGGATACGGTGCAGCAGTCGCTGCACGGCCGAACCGATCGTGATCGGCCTCCAATTGGTGGGATTCTTCCTGTCCCCTTCCTTATAGATCAATATCGTCCTTGATTGCAGCCACAGGGATGGTATGTGGCGCCGGTATAAGATGACATTAAACAGGGCTTTTAGCATATGAGCCGGACAGCGCTTAACCTGCGGGACAAGGATGCCATCGGGTCCCGGTGAAGAGTTGGACCAGTTTTTGGTGAGTGTTACGATTTTATCCCTATCGATGGGGCGGTACACAAGATCGGATGTCTTCGGGTCAGCGACAGGTTCGATATCAGGTGGCGAACGGGAACTGAAGATTCCCTCGTACAGAGTCTTTACATCGACAAGGTCGGGAACCATCTGCTCCTCAAGGAGGGATTGGCCGGTGATAACCTTCTCCTCCAACAGTGTGGGATCACGGTGGTAGAGATCCTGTGCTTTCTTGTAGGCAGCCTGACGTTTCTGGGCGGCTGTCGCGGGCATGTGAGTGATGGGCATCTGGGGGGCTTTCGACGCGTGGCTGGGAACACCACGTCCAGCCAGCGGGTGATGGCGGAGTCCAGTTCAGCTCGGGCACCGGACAGACCCACTCCGATTAGGTCCCATCGGCAGTGGCACGCAGGTTGATGAGATGTGACAGGAACACTTCATCGAAGACCTCAGTGGGGAGTTCTGGCTGGCGAGTGGCCTCCCTGATGGTCGGGAGGTCTGAAAAGCTGGCGTTCAGTCTTCGGGTCATCACAGGTCGGTCACTAGGTGGTTCTGGATGCGCTTCGGGTGTAGGTGGCGATCCATGGAACGACATCAGGCGTGGTCTTCTGGAGGACGCACGTGTGT
Organism: Popillia japonica; assembly: GCA_004785975.1. Classification (NCBI taxonomy): domain Eukaryota; kingdom Metazoa; phylum Arthropoda; class Insecta; order Coleoptera; family Scarabaeidae; genus Popillia; species Popillia japonica. Next base: position 7,379 of record SMLS01072097.1, read on the forward strand.
GTGTTATGGTTTAAGCTGCGTACATGCTTCGTGCTTTCAAGAGTTTTACATGCTTGGAATTGGTTGCATTGATTGGGTTGTTTAACCTGCACGTATCTTTACTATTGTGATTTGTTCTGGTGTAGTGCGGCAAGCACGAAAATTGGATATTATCGTGGAATTGTTTGCTTGCTACGGCGCTGCGCCAAAACGCAGCAATGGGCCTCGCGTGGGTCGGGTCCGAACTAAAACTCCAAAATAAAAGGGGAAAGATAAACTTTTACCTATGAACGAATTCCTCGATGAGCTCCTCTCTGGACCTACCTTTAGAAGTGCTTCGCACCGGCTAGTCAGCTGTGTGTGGGTAGTACCCCGTAGGACACCCGACCACGAAACATATGATAGAAAAAAGCGCCACCGCTTATGAGCCTAAGACACTAGAAGGGTCACGCGGTCCCCTTAGGTATAAAGAGGGCGGTTGCCTAGAAAAGAACTCACTTGGACAAGCTAAATAAAGAAAAACACTAGTATCTTGAAACACAGTATATTAATCAGACAAGAAAAGAAAAAAACTGTGAGCCAGGAGGCTACGTAGTCTTGTGAACACAAAAATCAGTGAAATAGGTATATTAGGTACGCCGGTTCGTTACCAACGCTAATACATAGCTACAGCCCCCAAAAATAATATGAATATGTAACCATAGGAGCTATAATATCCCCTTAGATATTTATAAAACCCTAAATTTAATAACATTAAATGCAGATGGCCAAAGATCTCAACTGATTAATTAGCTGTGAGTTACCAATATACCAAACAAATTCGCTACGCATGTTAATTTAAAAGTCGGCAACCCCTTTTACTCGAATTAAGTTAAACTTGAAGTCAAAGTGCGCGAGCCAAAACACGCCATCTGTTACGAAGCGCCCGTAACATGGTTTCCCTGACTGAGCTCCTTTAGCCGTATCCAAGATTTTTATTGCCCCTTGCCAGGTTACCTGGACTTCGTTTCCGTCCCCAACCACGAGGAGGCAGATGCTCATCTCTGTCAGTTTCATTTTCGGACTTGCCGAGGCCATGTCTGCATGTCTCGTTGTCTTTAATTTATGGTTATATATTGTTGTTAGTAAAAGAATGACTTAATCCTCTAAACTTAAAAACTAACTTAAACCTAATGTTAGTGGTGTATAAACTACTTGAATATCAGTGCTTAAAACTATGATTAATATGTAAGTAAATGAGAGCTCCCTTAAACATGCTGGCACTTCAAGAGGCCGGTCGTCAGCACCCTAGGGTACAGGTATTCCTGGTCTCCAGGCATCTCAACAACGGGGAACTCGACCGATGACTTGGTCTCATTAACCCTGCTGGTACTGCAGCAAAAGATGTATAACTACCTTTAACTATTAAAATCCTCAGGGTCGGATTCGTAATTGGGTCTCCTCTCTCTTCACAGACATCAGCCAAGATAACTAAATTTAAAAACAAAAACCAAAATTTGGGCGCCAGAGGCTTTTTGAAAGGAAAAGGCTCAAAACTGGGCTGATGAAAAATATACATATACAGTCAGGGTCAAAAGTATATTGTATATTGTATATTTCGTCCATAGACTACAACAGTAGTATTGGATAAGTCAATAAATACATATATATATAAATACATAATTCGGTGACTGCAATAAAATAGTAAATAACATCACCACAAATAAACAACTGGGGCAACAAATTATACACATACATCATCAGCTAAATATTCATTATATGAGTAGTAACATTTCCCCAACAGCAACCTCCTCACTGATTTCTGAAATTCAGGCCTGCCCATAATTTTAAGAGATTCTGGCAGGTGGTTATATGCAATGATAGCCTGATAGAGAGGATTTCTCTCGAAGAATGCCAGTTTATGCTTGGGTATTTCTAGCAATGAACCATGCCTAGTGTTGTAGTTGTGATATTCACCCAGAGCAGTAAAGTTGCTACTGCTATTTTTAGCATACATTAATAATTGATATATATAAATACATGGAAGGGTCATAATACCCATAATTACAAAGTATTGTTTGCAACTAGCTCTATTGTTCAAATGATTCATAATACGTATTGCTCTTTTTTGTAATTTGAATGCTCTATGGAGATCGGATGACACACCCCACGCAATCGTAGCGTACGACAGGACCGAGTGAAAATCTGAAAAGTAGTACATTCTCAAGACGCTCAGGTCCACTTGAGACCGCAAGCGTCTCAACACATAACATACCGGAGAAAGTCTTCTACATAATTTGTCTATATGTTCGTACCAACTACATCTATAATCGATCGTTATACCCAAGAATTTGATATTTTCTGTTTGAACAATACTTTTGCTATTACAACTAATTAATAGTGATTGATCCCTATCATATGTTCCAACATTAAATTCTATAAATTGTGATTTCTTATTGTTTATAACTAATTTATTATTTGCCATGGACTCACTGGCCTTTTCCAAAACATCACGAGCGCAATCATTTATTTTGGCTTTATCTTTTGAGCTCACAATTAAAGATGTGTCATCAGCAAACATGACGACATTATCTATTGTCATATCATTTACATAGATTATGTACAAGAGAGGTCCAAGAATACTACCCTGAGGTACTCCTGTATCCATAACCAATTGCTGTGAACATGACCCCTTTACTTCAACATAATGTCTCCTGTTGACTAGGTAGCTCTTGAACCACTCATGCACGCCCCCTCGAATACCGTATTTATATAATTTATTCAACAATATTTCATGATCTACAAGATCAAAGGCCTTTGTAAGGTCCAGAAACATACCTACACAAGCATTACCACCATCCAATTCCTCATACAACATTTTTAAAAATGCTACTATTGCGTCAGAGGTGGAACAGCCCCTTCGAAAGCCAAACTGAAAATTTCTAAGCAAACCGTTTTTATCAAAGAAATTTATTATTCTGTTTGCCATTGCTTTTTCAAAAACTTTCGAGAAGCAACTCAAAATCGATATAGGGCCATAATTTTCAATACTAGTCGCAGACCCACCCTTATGAATAGGTTTTATTTTTGCGGTTTTTAATGCCTCAGGATATATCCCACTTTCCACCGAATTATTTATGAGAAACGTCAGAGGCAACGCCAGTCCATCAATACATTGCTTTAACAAATATACATTAATGTTATCGGCACCAGAAGAATATGTAGTTTTTAGGTTTTGGACAATATGCTTAACTTCGTTTTCGCTTACGGGTTCAAAATAAAATGATATAGTATTTGAACTAATTTTATCCCTATTCATACAACTTTGGCTATTGACCGGAAAACTCCTACACACATTATTAAAATAATCATTAAAACACGTTGCTAACAAAAGAGGCTCTGTAATAGTTTCTCCATGAACAACAACTTAATGTTATGTTGCTTATCAGATTTGCTTCTCGAATAGTTATTTATAATTGTCCATACTGGTTTGGATTTATTATCTGCCCCTGTCATAATATGATTGTTGGATAACAATTTGGCTGCTTTAATTACCCTAGTATATACTTTCTTATAATTGTTGTAATAATTTTTACTATTACTGTCCCCGCTTAGAGTTAACGAATATAATTCTTTGAGTCTATTTGCCGATATTCTAATTCCCGTCGTTATCCAACTGCAGTTTGTTTTTTTAATTTCATTTACAAGAAGTTTGTATTTGATAGGAAAAGCAAGATCAAAGTTATATTTTATTATGTCAGCAAAATTTTCATATTGCTGATTTACAGTAAGAACGTGAAGCGTTTCATGCCAATTTTCTGATTCGACTAATTCTCGAAATAATGATATGTTACTGTTATTGTTTAATTGTCTATACGGTACTCTAACATTGTTTTTATTTATCTGATTACTCTCTGATATATTAAGCCTTTGCGCTGAATGGTCTGAAATACCGTTATGAATAACCTCCGATGTAATGCTTTTAAGGTTGCCACTTACACATATATTGTCCAAACAGTTCTGTTTTCTAGTGGGCTCGTGTATAGTTATTTGTAAATTATAAGCATTGACTAGATCTTTAAATTTGTTACATTCATTAGAGGAAGATAAAAAATTAATATTAAAATCACCACACAACACAATCTGATACCCTGAATACGATTGAAGAATTTCTAATGTGTCATCCAACCTATTTATGAACACCTCAAAGTCACCCCTACAGCTCCTATACACAACCACAACAATCAAACTCAAAGACGAAAGCTTAAATTTACTGGCAACACATTCGTAATGTAATTCAAGTGATAGTTGCTTTATTGCATCAATGTTACTACTACACCCCAGCATACAATCTCTGACAAACAGCGATACACCCCCATGCCTAAAGTTACATCTACTAAAATGGTTTAATAAGCAAAAGTTTTTTATTGACACAGAATCTATATCATTGAAAGTACACCAATGTTCGGAGACACAAAATATATCACAGTGATCATCCAGAAATACTTCCAGCTCGTCGATTTTGTTTGATATGCACTGAACATTCTGATGGACAATCGATGTAGTTTTCAAGAGCGATTTATGATTTGTGAGGTGTTCAATAAAAAATTATCTGTTTCTTGATAATAGTTCCTATTGATTGACTCTATAATTTCCAGCAATTGGTCGCAAATATGAGCTTTTATTCTGTATTGTAGATGTACTCCGTCCCGGGCATAGTCATCAATATAAATTAAGTTATTAATACAGCACATATGTACATGATCAAATTGTTTAGACATGTTATATATTCTGTGGTTAACATGTTCTATTATCCTATTGTAATCTGCTCTACCACAAACAAATGGTATAGTACATATTACTAGGTTCGTCAAAACAGTTTTCTCCATCAAACTGTGGTAAGTGCTCAATAAATTTTGAATTTTTTCACTATCTACACATTGTGCGATATTATTTGCACCCCCGAATACAATTCCATAGTCTGTTTTTGTTAAACTTTCTATATCTCTAAACAGACATTTAATTACTTCTTCAACTGCGGCACCTGGCTTTATGATACTTTGCACTGCGTCATTCACCCCTGTTTTGTTGTTTAATAGTCGACCATAATCTCTTCCATGGCTATCAGCGAATACAAATATCCTTTTCCTTGTGTCAGTTATCCGTTTTACCTTCTCTAATGGACGGATATTCATGCGTGGTTCCAAATCCTCCTTGTTAGTGATATTGGCTTTATCATTAGTATCCACAGTTTGACTCTCCATGCTAGCCAGTATCTTGCTATTGGTTTGAGTAGGGGTGCGTATAGTAATTGTTTTAGACGGATTGCTTAATCGTTCAATCGTCTCTCGCAATTGCTTAATCAAATCTTGTTGGTTACGATTTTTTTTAGTAATAAATTCAATTTTATTTTTCAAAAGTACTTCATTTTCTTTGCATGATTGTAGCGCTTCCTTTAGTTCATTAATTTCGAAGTCCGTTTTAGCTAACTTATCACGCATTTCATTTATTATATCAGATTCGCTTTTTAGATTGTCAGAGTTGACTACTATATCTTGTATGACTTCAACATAGCTATTATTTTTCTTAGTGGCTTTGTCAATTTTTTGACTAATTTTACTTTTTTGGGATCTAGTGCCTGAAGACATTTGATCTTAGTTAATAATAATAATAATAATAATAATAATAATAATAATAGCCATTTATTCTATAAACAACAATAGTGTAGAATACGTCAGTAAAATAATATGTCAATTAAAATTACAATACGTGAAGCACATAGGCATAACAGAAATGTATGACAAAAAATACATGGACCA
>SMLS01072098.1:0-12299 GCA_004785975.1 Popillia japonica
CCCCCTGTGGTTTTTCTTAGTAACTACTACAATACATAGACATAACAATGTGTGACCTTGTTATAAATGGAATATTCGTGCTCTTTGAAAGACCACATCTGCAATTCATAGAGCAGCAAGGCTGCTTCGTAAACAAATGCATTCATAGAGTACAATAAGGATTTATCTACATAACATTCAATTTGATAAAGAGTATCTGTTTATATCTATTAGAAATTTTTGCAGCGTCCCTTTTTTCTTGTATACACGTGTCAGGTCCGGATTCAACAAAATTTATTTAACAAAATTTGGTGATTATTAAAGGAAACATTATTTTAATATGTAATCGTAATTTTGTTGGATTTACCTTTCTTGTGATATTAGTTTTATTCTGCTGCTCTACTACTTTATGGTTTGATGGAAAACATGGCAATATTCTAAATGCGTTTGCACGATTTTCTATCGTCCATATTAAATATTTTTTAATCTTTCAGGGTATTGACTATAATTTTGCATCTACTAATATTTCATATATGGAGGGGTTATGTTCTATCCCAATAATGGATGGTGGCCTAACCGATCTAAAAAGACGTATCACATGTGCTATCGACAAGATTCAAAACCGGGACAGTAAGTACTGTGGCTGAGTGGATTGGAAAACACACCAGGTACATTGCAAAAACGTTGCAGGCCAGGTACACAGCAAACGGATAATGAGGTAGCCGTCTCGGCAAGTCGCAGCAGATGCACTGGTTCTCAACCGAGTACAGCTTAGAACAGTGACGAGTCTACCTACATGGAATTGGCATCTCTAAGGATTGACTTATTTGCAGACTATGCAATTATGAGGAGGAGACAGCCTATGAGGTTCTATTTGAATACGCTGCATTGGAACGGCGGCGATAGTAAAAGGGGCTAACCAGTTAACGTAAAGTAACTTAGTAGGCACGAAATACTACAATAGACCATAGGTCGTGGATGGATGATGTAAACATCTGACTCGTACACAGTGACTAATCTAATCATATCAAATCAAGTACTGCACTACTTGTGTAATACTACTGGCCATAGCGCGAGGCTAGGACTACCGAGCTGGTAAAAAGCATTATTTTGTTGATTGTCCTCTTCTATAGTAATTTTTATGTACACTAGCCCTTAGATAAAACATCATATGCTCCTTGCGCTACTGTCCACAGTGAGTTATATTGTCTGCCATATAATAGAAACCACCTGAATTTATAAAAACAAAAAGCGTTAATTTTTTTAAATTGTACAATACCAATATACTTACACTATTTTATCAAACCCTGAAGAGAAATTAGGAAAAAAGACAGATAAAAAGCTATGTCGAAGAAACAAGCTTTTCCTGTTATCTTTCATATACATTTTTAAAGAGACAATTGAACCATATACGCTGATACAATTCCCGTTGCTCGCGTGAAACTTGAAACGGAATTACTGTAAAACGAAGAATGTATTACACATTATACACGTATTCTATTTCTATTTTCGATTTAATAATTCACGGTCTTAAGAGACTTAAAAGTAGGTCTGTGTATCTTATACTTCAAATCCTGTTAAATATTGCTTGCAATAAATTATAAGAATAACGAAATGATTTAGTTAAAAACAATCACTGTTACAATATGATATCAATTATTTATAGAAGAAAATCCAAACTTCAACTTAAAACTTTATGTAAGGAACTAAAGTCAAACTAAATTGGCTAGTACCCAATTATGTTGTTTAAATGTTCCGGCGACATCACAAATTGGAAGAACTCCATGTACCGCTTCTTTATCAAATATGTATTAGTACTTAATTGTAAAAATATTGTTTGATTAGAAATAATTAGTCATTACCTTTAAATTGTTGTTAGAATAATTATTATACACTAAAAGTTATAACAGAGACGAAAAAAGTTTTTCATTTTGCTACTAGCTTGTGAAATACTGGTGCGTGCCACCTCTTCAAAGAAATTGAATGTTATAAAAACTGTAAGCCCCGACCAATTAGAAGAACATTTGAAAATAATAAACTGGTTTGCAAAAAAATAGGTTCAAGAAATTTATTGAGGCAACAATCTCAAAATTGTAGTAAGATTTATTTATTAAAGCTTATTTACAAACAAATATTTAACTCTAGTTTAATGCAAATGTTGTATTAATTGATCTAAAAGTGGAAAAAGTATGTGGTAAAAAACTATAGGTAATATAGATAATATAAAACGTAACAGACTATAAGACTTCCACTGTTTACCTATGAATCGAGTAATAGCTGTGATGGATTCATAGAGGGTATTTCTCTTTCGTCAATGACAGCTTTGCCAAAATAACTGGCACGAATTGCTGCAATAGCCTTGCAGTTGCATATCAGGTGTTCCAGATTTTTTTTTCTCCGCCCCGCAAAACCTGTAGTCGTTACTGTGTTTCAAAGCTATCTTTATCATGTGTTCGTCAACGTGGCAGTACCCTGTGAGAAAACTCATAGGTACACGTACTTTGTTCCTACTCAGTTCTGGCATAGCCCTTGCTGTTTGATTATTGAAGTATCGAAGGAATACCTTGGAGTGTTAGATCAGGAAGATTTTCGCAGAGGATTGCTCTGAACTTGTACTCCCTGTCTTTGACTTCTCTTTTATAGGTGCTCATCCCTATTCCGCAAAACGGTTCCGGTCCCACAAACGATGTTGTGGCAGCATTCTTTGATAATATATTAGCTTTCGCGTTGTCACTGGTTCCAGTATATCCTGGTACCCAGCATAATGCAACTCTGTTTTGTCTACCTACATTGTTTAGTTTTGCTAAGCATTCCAAGAATAATTCCAATCTGATGGTGTTATAACTCAGTGCCTTTATGGCTGCTTGACTGTCGAAGAAAATTGCAATGCTTTGCTTCCAATAGTTCCCGTCACGACTCAGTTGAGCACATCTTCCAATAGCATTGATCTCTACTTCGGAGACGCTGGGGTAAGTTTCCATTGGCTCTGAGTATTTGCTTCCTGGCTCGAATACCTTGTACCTGTTGCCTTATCAGTTTTTGAACCATCCGTATGCCATTTAATGGTATTTGCCTTGAGGGAGTAGATGGATAGTTCTCCTTCCCACTCTCCCTTGTTGCTTAGTTTCGGTTCTTTTCGAAGCTGTATTTCCTGACCCTGCTCTCTGGCATGGAATCTAGACGGTTGCATTACTTATGCAGGCATTAAAAAAGGACTTACTTTACTTTATTTATTTAAAATTTATGTATTACTGCTTTGTAGGACAATTGTACTTCAACTGCTCGGGAACAAGACGACGTTGGATCAAACTTATCCAATTTACTACTTACATTTTCGGCTGCTGTATATCAATTCTAGCAAAATACTCTTTCACCAAAGATCACGGTTAATTTGATCTATGTTAGTTTTAACATTGGAGTCCTTACAGCCACAAATAATTACTACTATAGTATTAACGCTTTCTACTCGCCTTCTACTACTAATTATAGGCAGATGAAAAGGCCTGTCCTTTAATGAAAGTTCTTTATTCAAAAATGTCGAACTTTCGTCTGTGGATACAGACTTTATCAAGACAAATGAATTATGAACGCAAAGTCTATAAGTCTATATAAAGACTGCGTTTTCAATTGCGAGAGCTTGGTTGTCGTTAATAATTTTACACCTTTGTTAATTTTAAATAATGTATCTTTTGTATCAAAATACAACTTCTAACAATTCTATTATTTATCAAAAGTAGTTCATAATTCATTTGTCTTGATAAAGTCTGTATCCACAGACGAAAATTCGACATTTTTGAATAAAGAGCCTTCATTAAAGGACAGGTCTTTTCATCTGCCTATCTGGAGTATAAAGCGTTAATACTATAGTAGTTACCAGTACTCCGTTACTGTCTTCCAAAACAAATAATTACGTTAGATCTACGTTTATCACTTTCCGCAACTTTCTGAATGATATTCAAACTTCAATTAGTGGAAGAGATGGTGACTTAGCTTTAGTAATTGATTACTTTAGCAACGCAACCTCATCTGTGATTGCTACAAACGCAGCCACAATTTATTCAAATAGTTACCTAGTTGGACGCAGGACGTACGCGAGCAAGACAAATCCGAATTAGAATAAATCTCTTACGCTTCTGTATTAGATATAACACACTGAAATATATACGGTTTTTTACAAACAGTACAATTAGCAAGCTTATGGGGTTGAGCTGAGCTATGACTACCAGTGAACTGCATTAAGTTAATTATTGGGAGATAAAATGAACCTAGTGGTGCTCCTCGTATGGATTCTAAAACGTTAAGAAAGCAACAAAAGGGCTTCGCAACAGTAAGAACAGGAAAGGATAATAAATCTACAAATTATTAAAGTGCGTTTTGTAGTGGAAAAAATATACGTATTCACACCGAGACTTATGTGACTAGTTGTACCATTAAAGTAAGATAGTTAAATGACACAGAGGTTAAATTAGTGTATAAAATAAAATATAAGGTTCTAAAGTACAACTTTGGTGGAGGTGCCGCGTTCCGATCAAGGTGTTATAATAAAAATGGTTTACGTGGAATTGAATTAAGATCGTTCCTTGTAAAACTAAACACCAAATTTTAAAAGATACAATCCAATAAAATATTGTCTTTAGGATTGCATTCCACGATATTCGTGGTATGCGTATACTTCTAGATGGAAGCGAACGGCAAAATTAAATTGCTCCATCCGGCGACCAAACTTATGATGAAATCGACCGTTCAGATACCAAATTAAAACAAAGATGAATTCATTATACGTAGTCGTGGCGTGATGGCGGTTTACCGTTATCGCTTAACGGAAGGCGGATACCGCTGTCGCTCTCAGTTCACCAAGATCCGTAATATTAAAACCGATAAATTAATTTTGGTATATTCCCACGGACTTCGCCGTGATAGGGCCTGTATTAAGGAAGTAGGTGTAGAGGTTTATCGGGCCAAAAAGGAGAGAAACACTTGCTCTACCCTACCTCACTTTTTCTTCGGTCATTAATCTTTGATTACGTTACCCTTGTAATTGAACGTTTCTCGTTTATTAACACGAAATGGCGGAATGTTCGGATTCCTAATATCTCATCTTAAATTATATCACCTCCGTCTTAATATTAATGCGCTCTTTGGAGACGCATTATCTCAAATACTCGTATCACCTTTCATTCTACATTAAATTACATAATTTTTTGAACTTGAACAACAACAGAATGTAGGTCAGGGCAAAGTCTGTCAGGCCAATTATTTCAGCATCACTGTACCAAATCATTTTTTAGTAATTGTGGAAAAGATTGGGATGGCGTGCTACAATTCACGCTATTTACAACAACAAATGTGCTAACCAGGTAGGAAAATCCTGCGAGCTTGCCACGTATACGATGGTTAGTAAGCAAGGAAATATATTTGCTCCATAAATATTTATAGTCAATTACACTTGCGCTCGTTTGCCAGGTTTTACCAGGCTTTCTATGGGTATTTTTAAGTGACATTTATGCTGAATTAGAAAACCGTAGAGTGGATCGGATTGTAGTCACGCAACAAAACTCTTTGTTTTATGGCGGTGAGTTCTTAACGGTATATTATTAGACTTTTAGTGTATAAGGTTTTTAGGTATAAGCTTAACTATGACCGTTTGGGTATTTTAGATCACCATCTCCGTAAGGAGGCAAGCTACCTGATCGGTTGAGATGTGGTGTGAAAGAGAGGAACTAACAGTAATTTTTTTCAATGATTGCACCCATTATTATTTATGGCTCCTAATAGATGTAGAAGATAGATATTAACGCATAGATATTAAAGCAAGAGGCAAGGCCAAAATGCAAACAGTAATCTTCTTCTTCTTCTTCTCTTATCCTTATACCTTTTCAGGTGTCGGATGAGGGTTCCGTTTCTTCTACCCACTTTTTCCACTCTTTTCTGTCTCTTGCCAGTGCTTTCATTTCTTCCAAGTTCTTTACCTTTCTTTCTCCCATTTCTCTTATCCGATCAACTAATCTTCTCTTAGGTCTTCCTCTTCTTCTGCTTTTTGCGTATCCGGTCTCCATTATTTTTCTCGTAATTCTATTTGTCTTCATTCTTACTATATGTCCGTATCAGTTCAGCTGTTTTTTCCTAATTTTCTTCACAATTGGTTCTTGCTTTGTTATTTTCCTGATGTCGTTGTTTTTGATCCTATCTCATTTTGTTTTCCCCGCTATTCTTTTTAGATGTTTCATCTCCATTGCATTAATTCTTGACTCATCTTTCTTTCTCAATGTGCAGTTTTCGCATGCATACGTTATTATTGGTAATGTTATTGTATTGTATATTTGGATTTTTGTCTCAATATCTATATCCTTATGTTTCAGGATTATCTTATTTAATGAATAGTATATTTTTGTTGATTTGTTTTGCCTGTTAATTAATTCTCTGTCTATTTTTCCACCCTCTGTCAATATGCTTCCCAGATGGTCATATGTCGTTACCCTCTCTAATGTCTTATCTTTACACTTAATTTCCATGTTGACTTTATTCTATCGATTTTCATTTACGATCATTATCTTGGTTTTATTTAGATTCACTTCCATTTTCACCTTTTCTATTTCCTTTGTCCATATATTTATTAGGTATTTATTAGGTATTCTTTATTTTCTAGAATTTCCTAGCAGGACGACATCATCTGCATATAATAAGTTACTTACTTTTACCGGTTCTAGTTTGTTGTATGCAATTATTGTGTTGAGCTGTTCAGTTTGTAATTTTATTCGTTTAACTATTCTGTCCATCATTACCACGAATAGGAGTGGGCTTAAACTGTCTCCTTGTTTTATCCCTTCTTCATTTGGAATTCTTCCGATTTTTGCCCCGCGATTTGTATCCTAACCCTTACTGTTTCTTATGTGGTACTTCTGATGGCATCTAGCAGGTTTTTAGGGATTTTCATTTCTTTTAAAGTTTCCCATATCTCTCTTCTGTCTATCGAATCAAATGCTGCTTTCAGATCGATAAAAACTAGAAACAGTTCATTTCCTTCTTCGAATTTTGTTTCTATTTTATTTTTTATTATATATATATTGTCGTTCGTTTGTCTTTCTGGCCTGAAAGCTGCCTGTTCTTCCTGCAAACAGTATTCTTCAATTCTTTAACTCGCCTCTCGCCAAAATTTTCTGATTTACACAATCTTACAAAGTTATTACTCAAATTGCGAGGAATAGAGGTTCTGAGCCAGTATCCTGCCAATACCTACATGTAGATCTTAACACAAAATTAAATTTTATTAAAGTAAGATGGCTTTGTGATCTGTGTTCAAGTTGTCCGCCGTTTATTATTAACAGAAATGGACACTATAGCCAGTCCATATTAACGCAAAAAGAGGAATTAGGAATTAGCCTGCACTCTGCTGAAAAGCTCATAAATGGCAAGAAATGCTTGAAGTGTATCGTCGTCGATTCAAAATCAATCTGTGTGATAATCAACGAGGTAGCAAGAGATAGCTAGAATCTTATGACAACTACATTTGTGACTTATAATGGAAGATTACCGGACAAGAGGATGCTAAGGTTTCTCTAAGGGTATCATTCATAGTTGTACAAGATATTTGCCTAAGTATAGTGGAAAGAATCTCGTGGACCACTGGGCAAATAACAGGGCTCTTCCGGAGACTTCCGCTGAAGTTTCCATAATTTGATAGCGGTAGGGTAATAGCTTTTGTTGATTTTTTGTAGCTGGGAAAAATATTGTGCCCATTTTTCTTTGTAGCAGCTGTACTTACTTCGTACTGAAATCTGGATACTTTGAAAGCTCTGAAAGCTTGGACGTGGTCAGCTGACTGTAAGGAGAAAACAATATTTATTGAAGCTTGGGAGTATGATGTTCGCAGTTTGAGGATGTTGCTTCTTTGACTTTTTTTCTCCACAATCTTCAAAGTCTCTAGTAGGTCTTTCTTTGCCAACTTTCGATACCAAACACGAAGGGCCAACATACATCGCCTGCATCGTCATATTCAGCACTATCAGTACGAAACGCAAGCACAAAATTATTTGCCATCCAATGGCAATTTAGGAAGAAATTTTCAACATCTGATCTTCAGCAACACTAGGAACCTTTTCACTCACTTCAACTTTACACAAAATCATCAAACGACTTTAAAGGACCAATATTCAGACAAATCACTGTACGTGATAACTAGAGACTCCATTCTAACTAGAGGTCTAATGTTACACCTAAAGTGGAATAGCTAATATAGGAAAAGTAGCCGTTTCAAAAGATTGTGTAGTACTATGCATTCTTAGCGCAATTTAATATAAAGTAATATCATTTTTTCTGTTTTTGAAATTCTTATTTGATACTATGTTTTGTTTTTAAAAGTTAGATAAAATGAAATATTTTATAAGGTCATTAAGAGATAAGTAAAGTTATAACATTTTAAACGATGTTTTACAAAACTGTGGTGATGGCAAGCCACTGTGATGAGTTAAAAATGTAATAATTTAATTAATTAAACAAAATATACCTAAATAGTTGCTATTGGTCTATAATAGCCATCTATAAAAACTAATGGAATGGATGCATAAATTACGCAGCTGCGACATGAGTTGAAATAAGCAAAATTTCTAGATATCTACTTATATATGACTTCTAAGGATCTGAATCGCGCGAAGAAAAAACAATTTTTATCCTTTGAACGTTCACGATTAATCTTTCAGTTGATCCGGCTCTGACTGATAGAAGCGATTTCGTAACCGAAGCGAGAAGGGTGAAAATGCACAGACAGAAAGAGAAAGAGAACGAGGGAAAGCTCTTCTACTACGTTCAATCCGTGTATATCGGTGCTATTGCTTCCTTCCTTCCGAGGGAAACTATGAATTGTGATTGGACGATTTTTCATCAACGCTTCCGTACCGCAATAGCATTCGAGATCGCTGCCTCTACGGAGGATTCATCGAAAAAACTTCATTAAAATTCGGGCTGGATATGCAATTGATGCGATATAGGTGGCGGTGGTGTATTCCGATATACTCGAATACCCCCCGAAGTACGAAGTGCCCAAATATGCCAGGTTAAAATTCAAATGAGTTAATTTCCATTATACGGTACATAAATTAGGTAGATAATATTCCAGCCAATTTCGAATTTATTACAGCTTCGAAATTCTCGTATTTTAAAATCAACAACTTATAATTGATATCCTGCCACGGTATTGCTGTCGACATGATGAAGAATTTGAATGCACGTTTACTGGTGGATAATATTCTGGAGAATCTTTCACTTTAAAGTTTCCGATGTTAATTCTATTTCATACATTTCCTGCGTGGAAATTGTGAAATGAATAATCGAATTATAAATAATTTGATTAAGACGAACTTAGTTATTTGCACTCCCTTCTTATTTATTTCGATTCTAATTTGATTATCACTTTAAATTATGTTAGTCAATAATGCTTTTAACAGTATATCATTGATATTGTCCGCTGAAAAACTGTAGTACGAGGCAATTAAATTTTAATTTGCATTTTGATATATTAGATTTAATAATTAGATGTAATGTATGTATACACATATATTCACAATTTGAAGATAATTATGCAATTATTTAAATTTATTTGAATTATTTATCAGAAATGTATACGTGAACAATACTTTTCAAAATGTTTTATTGAAAACTATAATTGTACTATTATTAATCATCATGCTTAATTCAATCTGTTTGCGCCAGAATAGTTGATTTATTGAAATTATTTTTAGCCTATTCATAATTCTATAATTTCTACAACATCGTTTCTAGTGTTGATTACAGTTATAGATATGCTTTAACAAGCATGTTTTGATGAAAGTATTGTAAATGTTCGCTATTTGTGTAATAAATTAGCATTTTAGTTGGAACAAAAGTAAAAAAATATTACTAACAATTGTATGTCTTTGGTAAGGCTACCTTGGCACGTGTTGTGGTATACAGCTAATAAATGGTATCTGAAAAATGCAACAAAATAACAACACACTCTTATGGTCTTTTTTGGGGAATAACACGCTAATTCCAAGAATGCAAAACCATTTAAGCGAATTGGTAGTTGTATCTTTAAGAATACGAGAATCATTCGATAACTACGTGGCTTAACAACGAAAACTCAAGTTTTTTTTGAAAACAAACATTTTATTTGTCAATATAGTCTGTTGCTAGCTCAACCACGGATTTGCATGAAAATCTCTTACCACCCAACCATTTCTTCAGGTTTGGAAACACATCTCACAATTTATCAATTTTGGTCATTGCAAGCGCAGTCTTGTGAGCAGGTGCGTTATCGATGACGATAGAGCTCTTTCTTTTTTGCCAAATGAATCCGCTTCTCTTTGATTTTCCAGTGTAATTGTTACAGCAAATTGGCATAATATACGCAATTTACACTACTTAGAACAAGGGAAAACATCCCTGTTCTATGTAGTTGACCAAGATAATTCCACGAATCTCAACTACAGGTAGCATAATCTTTCCTACTGACAAACCCATTTTTGCCTTCTTTGGTGGCGGAGAACCTTTGTGTAACCATTATTTGGACTGTTTTTTTTTGGTTTCGTTAGTGTACTTGCGGACCCAGGTTTCATCGACAATTATGAGACGGCGCAGAAAGTCCTTCCGACTGTGGCGAAGACTTACCAAAATGTTACGAGAAACACACAAGCGATTCAGTTTTTGCTCCGGTGTGAGCAACCGCAGCACCCAACGCGCCGAGTATTTTTTTAATTCCAATTCTTCAGTCAAAATTCTGTGCACACTGTCGTTTGAGATGCCCACTATGTCTGCTATCTCGTGCACTTTTACTCGTCCACAGTAGCTGTTTTTGGACGTCCAGTATGGGGTTTATCATTTGCGCTCGTACGACCACGCTTAAATTAGGAAAAAAAGTAGTGGACTGTAGTAGTGTTGAATTGCTGCGTTAATGTCGGTTGGTGGTAAAAGCCTTTCAACAAAGTAGTTTTTCACTGCTCGCAACTCAGGTTTTTGCCATGTTTACAAAATCAAATGAGACGTTCATTTTGGAGTATTATCAAACAGAGACTAATCGGCAAATCGATATTAAAGAATTATTCTGCAGAACGGTAAAGAAGATTCCTCCTAATTTGCGCTTTCTCTGTGTTAGGTTACGCAGTTATCGTAGTAGTAGCTACTGCTTTTAAAAGTATGGCTATTCTTGTTGGCTTGTGATTTTTCGACCGTTTGTTTACGAATTCTGTGAACGTGAAGAAATTATCCATGGCTACATCTCTTTTCACTTCAAATTTGAATTCATTTGTGGAACTAATGCTCCACAGCTTTCTTGTATACTGACGTTATTCAACACACCATTAATGGGTGTATCGAAAAGAAGGCATATACGATAGGATATTATTTTTATAAATGTAAATGTTAGTACATTAACTCAACCAATAATCGTAAACTAGAATACAAACTGTTTGCTGCGGATTTAAATTTGTCTTCAAAGTACCCTTGTCAAACTTTTAAACTTTGAATTTGAACATTTACTTCTAAGATAAACATTTACATAAAATGTTTGATTTACTTTACATCGAAGACAGACACATGTTTTAATAAGTATAATAAATATACCAAATATGTAAGTTACAACTTACTGCTTTGTCATATAAATACGAACGCAACTAAAATTTTCAAAATTATATGTATATACAAAATGAAAAAGTTTATAATTAAGTGGCTAAGTCATATAAAAAGTTCACACGTAGAAACATAAATTAATGTTGAACCAAATAATTTCCTCCCCTATATGATTTATATCTATGGCGAATATGTAGTTGTTGTTTTAGGTTTTTGTTTTATTGCGAAAGTTACATGCAAGAGAGAGTGAGTTTTAATTGGTAACGAGCACGTGATAAACATACTGAAACACAGGGACCATTCTGCAAATTTAAATGGGAGTTCCGTAAATATAAGCACAAGCGTACTTATTCATACATTAGAAATAATAATTTTCTAATTTGTGTAAAAAATCGATTCACTTATACCACCACATATAGTTTTTTGTCTATTTAAAGTATGGAACCACTGACACTAAAATACTTATATGACAAAGATTGACAATAAATACAGTACTTACAACTTCAGCAACGAGAGAAACGAATTTAAACTATAAGAATAGAATCCTAGTAACAATATAAACTGATTTAGTTATGTAAAAATAACAATTAAAGTAGGAAATAAAACTATTCAATATTTGAAATATGACAATAAAAAATTATAAAAACTTAAAAATATAAAACTGATTGATTTATATTTGAAGTTTAGAACTATCAGTCTATTAACTACATATACATATATAT
>SMLS01072099.1:0-28595 GCA_004785975.1 Popillia japonica
TAACTATGAAACCATTGCAATGACAAAAATACTAACATTCTTTATTAGTTAATATTGCAATTACAAGAAATGGTGACCTTGTTGCTGCAGGCATAAATAAACTTTGTTTCATACTTTCGAAAATATTTTGAAGTTCTTCTTGTGTAATCGTTTGAATCTAGTTTTTAAAATCTGAAACGCATATTGAAACATAACCTGACTGGAATGTAATATCAAATGTCTCTTACACGAATTTATTTTAGTAGTTATGAAAATAACTGATTGCCAGTACAAGGAAAAAACTAATACGGGAACGAAAATTGAACAGAAAAACTATACTAAAACCCAACGAAAATACAACCCGTGCGGCTATGGCCAGAGAGGAATAATCCAACTGACATTCTCAGGGTGGTAAATTTTAAGCACAGATACTGCATACATTTTGACAGACGTCAGCTTCAAACATTTACGGACACGCGATACATGCCACATCATTGCCTGATAAGTTGTGAATTTAATATCTTTAGATACTACTACTTGAAGAAGGCATACAACTTTATACTAGGTATTGTAATTCAGTGTAAAGCAAAATTGCAAAAAAAATCAATATGAATACAGAGCGCATGCAGTGCATGCTATCCAAAGAAAATTATACCGTGTTCATGTAAAAAGTTTATTGTTGATAATTCGAGGAATAGTTGTCCTGAATGCCCCTGAACACCAGCTCTTATCTGAGAAGAGTACCTCAGTACTTTGGCTGTTCATACTTTGAGATCACAAAGAAACCTCGGTAATTAAAGATAACATGTAAAAGTGAAAACCTTAGCATCAGCGGAGGAGTTTTACTTGAGTGAGTTTTCAAACACACATTCTAATCTATTGTGCAAGAAGACTATGTACAAACTGTAAACTCTACTGTGTAACAAAAGATTTAATTAACTTTAACTTTGTATAGTCTAAACACCTATTCTTTATATTAGCTTTAAACGATGTTGATACTAACGTTATATTACATAAAGATATTATAACTTCTCAAGTTAATTACACTGTGTTTACGATAATCCCATAGTCATGTACGCATATAAGTTTATCCAGAGTTTTACATTTCTTACAGGATTAATAACAGAGCAAACTATTCATGGGTAGAAGCTTCTCTTGCCAAGACTACAGGAAGACGAAGCGCTGCATGGGGATGTTGAATTTTACGGAGAATGATTTACATTTTTCATCGACGATGTCGAAAAGAGGGGGGATAAATTGTACAGATGTCCTAGCACGTTGCTCGTATATCTCGTTACCCTCTGACCAAGTGCTACTGCTGCGGTCGCCGCTGAATCGTACATCATGCGATGGTGGCGGCCTTTCACAATACCGTTGACGGACATCGTTAAGGGAGGACCCGGACCTGATAAAAGCAGTCATAAATCTGCAAGGCACTAAAATGCTTTATAGTCGTGTATCTGGATGCGATTTCTATGCTTCTATGAGATCGAATGGTTGAGCGTTGGGGGCGGGGATATACTAGCTTCACGGATGTAATTCAGTGTCGGTGTGGAGAGATCCGACAGTTGGGGAACTGGGGAATATAGCGATATCGTCGTCGATTTCTTGTTGCCACGGTTAATGGTAGTTACAAAGTGTTTAAGGGGGAGGTTTATTAAAATATGTATTAGTCTGAACATATTTTTTCATCAAGATTTAACACCACTATAAAAATACAAACATAGTGTACAAGATGCCATTAGTTTACGACATTTTTTGTTAATTGCATTATCACATTCCCTGAATGCTTAAAAGGTATTCATACACTGAGAAAACTGTGACAGCAAAACATTTTATTTAGAAATTTATACTTATGAATAGTATAAATTGTATTAAAATTACGAACACTGTGTTTAATGGCCAACAACAATTTTGTTGCTAAAATCTTAAAACAAAATGTTTTAAGATTAAAACAAAAGGTTTGCTACATTTGACGAAATTTTTAAATAAAAATTATTTACAACATCTAGCAAAACTAGTTCATTGGTTTTTAAAAGTATTTATATTGGTTCTTAAATAAAGGTAGTTTCAATTTATGCACGTTGAAACACTAATGAAATGAGAGAGAGAAGGTTTAAGGCGCTCGTACGTAAAAAGAATGAGATGCAGTATGACACGGTCTTCGTATTTGTGAAAAGGTTTTGTAAATCTGTTAGTACAAATTATTGCTAATTGTAGTACAAGCAATTTACTTAAAGTTACTATAAAATATAGTAAATTGAAGTATAATAGGTACTTAATTTCCAGGAATAAATTTATTGTTAAATTTAGTATGCTATGTTGCTGTCCTATATATAGCAATAAATTATACTAAAATGCAGTATATTTATACTTATAAATACTATAAATTTTTCTCCGTGTAGTTATTATCTTGTTCGTTAGGAACATATTTTGTACACCCAACATTGTGGTATCACTTTATACGTTATTTACTAGTCGAGAGCCAAATCTTTAAGTTATGTACACAACTTATCATCAAGAAGAATATTTAACAACAGTTGACAATTTTCTCTCATATTCTTATCGAACGTATTCAGTACTATCACCGATAACTCGATAACATATCACAGTGCCATCTACTTCCACCTAGTCGAACTACCACAATGGTAAGAGACTTCTTTGACTGATTTATATAAATTCCCACATATAACTCGGAAACACTATGTAAAACACCTGTGTTTAATAAAGTATAAGTATACATTTAATTGGAAATACCTGAATGTGCAGAAATTATACCTAGTTTTTTAATAATTTTGACTAAATAAGAAATCCTTATACTTACTTGTACTCAAATATAAAATAAACATAGTAAATCTGATGCGGGTGCCACGCTACTGAATGCATGAAAGCAACGAGACTGCCGATGGTCTTGCAAAAAAGGTGTGTAGTCCCGACTCATTAGACCGAAGTCATTCTGTGATCTTAGTATATGTATTTTTATGACCTTTTTGTACTTATTTTATTTTCCTGATATTTTTTTCCACTTCTAGGTCAATTACACCTAGTTCATACCGATATACTCCGATTTTGTTTCAAACACGTTGAAACAGCTGCATACAGTATGTGCGACTGCTTTGCGGCAATCGCCTATAGTCACGGCCACCTGGAACAGGCGCACTTAAAACTGGCTGATGTCTGAGCTATAACCATAGGTAGGACTACAACATTAAGCATTTTCAGAATGATCGCAGTGAAGAAAGGCAGTCACATGCCTGATCAACCTACGAGTAATCTACTTTAATCTAGTTACGTTGGTACGTACGGTCTACGGTGAGGCATGGAGTCAATAAGTTGTCATATGGCATAGCTGCCGTTAACCAGGGAAGCCTGATAACGTTGAAGACTCCGACTGGTCACATCCCTGACATGTTCGATTGGATTCAGATCCGGAGAATGAGCAGGCCATGGAGGCATTTGTATACTTTGCTCTTTCCTATCTACATATCGGCGAGCAGTTATCGTCTGTTGCACACGCAGCAGACGTATACGTTCTCCATATGTAGCAGCACCACATACCATAATGCCCTGGTGGCGGGGGATATGACGTGACTGAAAGCACTGCTCGAGTAGACGCTCACCAGGTCGCCGACGAACCAAAATCCGTCACCCAATTCGAATCTTGATTCGTCTGAAAACAAAATGTGCCTTCACTCCACAATCCACCAATGCCTTGCGAAGCGTGTACGACGGTGTCCGGAAGTGGGCGGAAGCCTCTGCAAGGCACGACGCGCTCGCAGTGCACCTTCTACCAAACGCCGTTGCACTGCCCTTGTATGCTCGTCAATTATTTTCAGAAGTGTATACATATGTAGTAGCATAATATAGAAAGCAATGTTCTGCTAGAAACAGCAAAACCAAGAAACAACGTTTTGCATGTTTCATAATAATAAAGTACTTTTCAGAGCATATTATTATTTATTGCCTCGAAATCAATTTTTACCTACGATACAAGCTTGAGTTGCTGCATAAACAAACAATGAATTAGAAGTATTCTCCAGTAATCTAAATAATTCTGTTGTTCTTCTGTTGGAGTTGATTTAATACTATTTATTCTGTGCAGCGACCATTAAACGAAGTAATAAATATGTACATTCTATTAAATCACGAATGTATCCAAATCAATTCGGTTGTTACACAACTGCATAAATGTCAGTAATTTTAATAAGACCCAACCAGCCAATAATTAAATGACGTAATATACAAACGAACTGAAACAAACAGTCTAAACCCATTGCTTTACACATAAATCACCTTAAAACGTAATATCTGAAATGTGTTTATCCAAATAACATATCCATTTTATTATTATTTCGTTGAGTACATGTGTATATAAACAGGAAATTTACTGTATTTCATTTTACTTAATGGTCGTTATCCGTAATAATTTATTATTTATAACGGCTGACTCGGAACTCGAATATAGAACGTGTTCTAGCTCGTACTACAATATTATATTATTGTTGCCGTTTCAAAATTACTCCCGTGAAACTGTATTATTTCATCATTACCGTGCATTTACCGGTATTTATAGGCTTATATTTCAACTCGAAAGTTACAAGTGACAATATATCATGTCCAAGTACCAATTTGCCGTGCTGTAAAGCACGACTAATACTATCGAAAGCTATAAGGTGTTGTCGATAATTCAAATGGAAATAAACCGTGTCTCAC
This sequence comes from Popillia japonica, assembly GCA_004785975.1. Lineage (NCBI taxonomy): Eukaryota > Metazoa > Arthropoda > Insecta > Coleoptera > Scarabaeidae > Popillia > Popillia japonica. The sequence goes on from SMLS01072099.1 coordinate 4,693, forward strand.
TATACTACGATGATTACTCATCAAAATACACATGATCATAAGGGCAATACATAGTAATTTGTGTAGGCAGAGTAAATGATGGCATGTCGTCTACTATTACTTCGTCTAGTAGAAGCATTAAGGTGTATTTCGAAGTTCATATATGCTCTAATGGTTTTGATATATAATAGCGGGTTTTATCAAGATAAATGCCTACGAAAGATACTTGCCAAATGATTTCAAATTATATGTAATATATTCCTATGTGATTTGTGTGGATGAGATTGTTATCCTCATAATTTCAAGGTTGAGAAACAGTTCAGAATATAATTCATGTTTCGTAGTATGGAATGCAAAGTAGATTTTTGAAATCAAAATCAATTTTTAATTGCAGTAGTTATAATAGGCGTATGCAAATACGATCTTGTCTACTGTCTTGTTTATATGTGTTAGATACCTTTGAAAAAGAAAGTCTTTATGATATGTCGCCAACCGCTTAACAAATGTCCACTTTGAGCAGCATCTACTCTTTGGGTTTTTTGATTCCAGAAGCATGAGTAACCAACAGAGTAGAGTAATAATCTTTGTGTTTGTGTATCTATCGAAGCATATCGAATTTTTGAAATTGTATATTGTAACTTTTAGAATGTGCTGTACGAACAAGATAATAACACTAATGGTTCCAATTCAAGTGTATTGTACCACTACAAAATATAAGTCGTATTTATAACCAGCTAGTTCTAAGCCCAAAAAGTTGCATTGAAATCTGAACCTTGAGGATGCAAGTTCCACCTTTATCTAAGAATCCAAGGATTGGTTTACTCTGTAAATAATTCAAATCTCACCGTCCTGAAGCAATCAATTTTTGTTTGGTAGATACCTTTTGAAATGTAACTTTAGAGACCTTTTAAGTAAAGAATGTTTGGGTTTATACTTGCAACGTACCAGTACCATATCGTATTTATTAAACACGATATTTCTTGTATTTCAGTTATACATCTATTTTATTTCCTTTGCAGTATTCAACTGCGTTGCATAAAAAATATATGTATTGCAGTTATCTTAATATTCTATTTCCTTACGCTGTTTTTGCAATACCGGCTCTTCCAACCATGGCATGTACTTAACCAAAATGTTTATCATTCCTTTAGCGGAAGGAAGAATAAATCCATTAGCCAGAATATATTCTAAGCTGTTTTATTTTATGATGCGGTCTGTCAAAATACACGCACATATACGTTCGTTTCTTATACACCAACACGTAACATAAAAGTTTGTGAAGGTGCCGAAGAAAGGGAAATAAAATAGAGATATCCGAATGTGTCGCTGAACGTGTCAGAATGATCACATATATATCACTTGGGGTTGGTTCTAAACACGAGTAGGAATACGTAGTTACCAACATAAACGTATATGTAGAGGAAATGGATGTGGTATAGCGGTGAGAGGATCTGAAAATATTTCAGTGACGTTCCACCCAAACACAAATTAAATATTTTCACGTGTGGTAGAAGCAACTGTGTCCGTATATCTTCATTTGGCGGGAGGGTGGGCTACCGGCAAAGAGCATGACAGAGCTAGAACGCTCGTACGGTCGTTATTCAGCCGGTAAATGGCCGAGAAATCAGAGTACCGGTCGGGGTTTTAATTTTTAACTTGAATGTGCTCTTGACGTTTACTGCCACCCGCTTCGTTCACTTTTTACGACCGAATGAAACAAATGTGTTAGTGGCCGGACCTAATGTAATCGGTGAATTATTGTATTTACGTGTCTTTCCAGCGAACGCTTCGTTATAAACGCGCGGTTGCTGCAGTAGTTATATTGCAGGAGGTGGAAGTTTGGCGGCGCTGATGTCGCATGTTGTGTATCTGACGTTTTGACGCTTGATATTTCCACGTTTCCTGTAACAAATGTGTTACAGAGGAAGTTATTTTATTGTTTATTCTTCTTTTAATGTTACTTTAGCACATCTGCGTAACCTCCATCCCCCCTCCTCCCAACCCATATTGGACACAAAAACTGATGCCATAGGCAACAATAAAACGTAAAACTGGAGATTTCTAGTCGTAGAATGCTTCCTAAAAAGTAACTTTATATTCTGTCTAACTTCTGCACATAGCAGCTGCATATTCTTTTATTTCTACTATCTGGGGTCGGAGGCGTAGGAATTAGTATCTACAAGAAAGGGGGTTCAGCGGATATTTTGCCGGCATTGTCACTTTAAGAAACACATGAAAAATATAGGTGTATGGCAAGGACGACGGAAAAATATCTTCCCTGGAACTAACACTGTTACTGTAGTCTGTTAAAACTCTTAGACTGTCTGGAAAGCTAGAAGTGCAGGAAAGCCCTAGCTTCTTACAACTTATATGAGGGGACTCAATTGACCAAGTCCCAGTGCAATAACATCCTTCAATTATTTCTTAAATCTTAATCTCTACTTTCTGACATATTTTCAGTGGCTCACACATTGTTAACTTGTTTCTGATTATGAGAGTTGTTTTTAAATTACTAAAACTGACTTCAGCAATAGAAATCTACAGTTTTTCATGTGCAGTTACAACTTTCAACTATCGTAATTCTCGTTTCATAGTTGCATTTGTGGCGTAGTTCCTTCTTATAGTAGAAGATGATGTGAATTTACAAATATTTAAAATGTTTTTAAAAAAGAAAACATACGGAACTGTATTCCAAAATTTTATTGGCTCCAAGATCGAGGTATAAATAACCACAAAAAACTGGGGATTAGTATTCAGGGCATCTGTTTGACGTGCCGCAGAGATATGCTCATGCTTTCTCTGAGGTGTACCAGTATATCCGGCTGACAAGCTAAACTTGGACGGTGGGAAGAAATTTTACATATTTTATAGTAGGATATAATAAGGTAAAAATACATTTAAATATTAAATATTCATAGAATAAATCTCAAAATTCTTTCTAGAACGGGATTTAAATTATATGTAACTGGGACAGAATTAAGAAAAATAATTGAAAGAAGAAAATGAAAAGACTATGTTGCCCAGTTATTTAGTGTTTTATCTGTGATTCTTTTATCTTAGAGCTGAATGTGGATGTAAATTAAATTTGCAGTAGCTTCTATAGGTGTTTTTTTCTTACGCACTACCGTTGGTCACAAATATATTAATTTAAGTTGACTTACAACTGCTGTATCGTTATGACTATCACAAATTCATGTACAAATTAACGTAATAAAATTTGTGTCGGTCTTCGTGATTATAAGGTGTTGGAAAACTGCAAGTTCTCAATTAAATCTATTATACAATATGATAATATTTTTAGTAACTTTAGAGATCCTTGGAATTTGCATCGACTAGTGCTAGTAGACGAGTATCAGTCTTCTTGTATATTTCAGAAGTAACTGACATAGATAAAAATCGATCGAAGAAGGTTTTCGCCTCTAGCGTGGTTGACACGTCGAGTTACCGTGACCTACTGACACCCCTCATCTACCAGAAGGTTTTCGCATCTATCGTGGCTTACACGTCGAGTTACCGTGACCTTCTGGTACCCACCTAGTTAACCTCTTTGCTCCTGAAGAAGCCGTTTACATTAGTGGCGAAACGTCGAGTTTATTATATATCTTGTGCATTTTATTTTTATTTTGTACTGTATATATTTTACTAACCATGACACGGTCAACACCCGGAAACCCTCATTACAATTATTTCATACTCTTTAAGTGATTCGCCCATAAGAATAAGAGATTTGAACGAAGATATCCGCGCTAACCACCAACATGTAGAGTAGATAGGTTACGTGTTTCGTTGATGTTTATCATGTTTAGAGTTATCAAATCAGTGTACCTATCTTCAGGGAGTAGTTTGAAGGAAACTTCAGTTCGAAAGCATTCTAAATGACAGTTTAACAATTGTGGTTTACAGAGTAAACAAGATTTTCCCGATGTTATTGGTGCTAGCGAGAATTGGCACTAGTGCTTTGAAATTACAAACATGGGGTTTCTTGTGCTGGAAATGAAATGGAATCATATGCCAGTCCTAAGTTTTAGTACTACATATTTACATACATACATATTAATTTAGAGTTATTAGAATTTGCAGGTGTTATGTTGATCTAAGTGAGAATGTATTAGGTATAACAAGAAAGATGCACTGATGTTTTTAAAGAGAAAAAGGAGGTTACAGCAACAATATCTAGCACTCATAAACTGTTTAGCTACCGTAATTTGAGATTACTTTGCTCCTTACTGGGACACTACTCCAGAAGTGAGAAATCATTACTATTGTAAGGAGTAGGTGAATTATAACTTAAAGTAATATGTTTCGCTTTAAAGAATACTATTTTAACTGGTATAGAATGAGCCAGACTGACAGATTTCTCTGTATAGAACCCGTTTACACGGTGTATATTAAGAACTGTGTCTATGTCTATTTTCACATGCATTTTCAATACTACTTGTTGGAAACTGCTCCTAATTTAATACAGCAACTTCGTCTTTATAATCACAACCGCAGTGGAAACATATATAGTCAACAATATAGTTTCCTTATATTTGCATCCTGTGAAAACAGACGAATTGCTTGAAGTCGCTAGAAAACTTAACAACCAACATAGCTTTGGCTATGATGAGATCCCAACTAGCCTTGCCAAACGTAGTGTCAAAGTAATCACTAAGGTCTTATGCCATATTACAAACAACTCACTGAAGTATGGAATCTTCCCAGAGCGACTCAAGTTGACTATTGTAAAACCTCTTTATAAAAAGGGCAAACCGAAAGAACTGGGTAGTTACAGGCTAATTAGTTTGCCCCCAAGTTTTTCAAAACTTTTTGAGGTAGTAATGCGTAGCAGAATTCTTAATTTTGTAAATCACCACAAGTTATTGAGTCAGTCTCAACGTAAATACATCGAAGGAAAATCTACGTCGACTGCTTTATATGAATTTATCGAAGCTATTATAGAAGGACTCTAAACCTCAAATTGGAAACCTCAAAAATGGAATTAGTCTATTTTTAGACCTGCCCAAAGCGTATGACTCTTTGAATCATAAGCTATTGTTAACCAAACTACAGATATATGGTATTCGTGGAAACGCGTACAACTGGCTAAGATCCTATCTTGAGAATCGCCGTCAAAGGTAGTCATATCGAGAGAAGGTGTGAACTACGAATCTGCTATGGTTATTAACAAACATGGAATTCCCTAAGACAGTACTCTAGGCCCTTTATTATTTTTAATGTACTTAAATGACATTCACACTACCTGTGGAGGTAATGGTAAAATGATCTCTTATGCGGATGACATTAGTTTCCTAACATATGATCTGAATATCGAGGATGCTGCTGGAGGCGAGTGTTAGGTTCACTGCTCTCCAGGATTAGTTCTCAGAAAATAGGCTAATTAAATAAACAGAAAATTCAGGCTCTTGTATTTAAAACAAAAACCATAATTGATGATATCATGTTAGGTGACTTTAAAGTCCCAATAAACAGCGATGCAAAAATCTTGGGAATCCATCTAGACGCAGGGCTCAACTGGCATGCTCATATTGCGCAACTCAATTTAAAACCAAGTAAAGTCTTTTTTGCCTTGAGGACTTTAAGTAAGTATATCTCCTATGAAACTCTTACTATGGTGTATCATGCGAATTTCGAGTCCATGTTGAGATATGGGATAATTTTCTGGGGCTGTAACAGGAACATACAACGAGTATTCGTCACGCAAATCAGAATCATCAATAATATGAAATATAATGAGACCCGTAGAGGAAGTTTCAAGCGACTGAAAATAATGACCATATATGCTTTGTATGTATATGAAAGCTTGCTGGTAGTTTTTAAACATAAAAGTAAGTTGAATCATCAGGGACAGCATCAGTACGCCACAAGGGCATATATTAACTACCCGCACCATCGCCTGACTGTAACGGAGAGGAGTCCACACTACAACGTACTGTCTACCATCCTCAATAAAGACTGAAAGTAACATTAACAACTTCAAGTGCAAAGTCAAAGAATTATTAATTGATGTAGAACCGTATGATCTAGATGATTTCCTGAAATATTAGCACTGTATTCTGCTTTGTATTTTCCTGTTTTGACGTTACTGCATTTCTGTAATGTGTTACATATTTGAAATACATATATTATTATTATAAAAAAAAAGAAAAACTGTTGTGATAACGTTAACAAACAATATCTGTAAAAATCTTACTGTTAAGACGTCATCTGTACAACACCAGGTAAGTATGATTTTACTATTTTACTGAGTTATTATTGATGCTGTATCTATGGTCAGTCTTTGTATGTATTTAAATGTGGTAATATAAATTTGAGACAAAATTTTGTTTTCAGGTTAACTTTGCACCGACTTTGGGGTCACTTTGCTCCGGCATGAAAGTGGTGTAAACCAACCCCATAGTAAAAATAAAAAAACATTTAAACAACCTACTTGTTTTAGAATAATGCCAACATAAAAAAAAATTGGTAGTCGCAGCTACGCCAACTACACAGACGAAACACTTTAGCTATGTTTAGCCACCAGGAAGGAAGAATGAGTCACAGAGCAGCTCAGGCGCACTTTAAAATCCCTAGGAAAACCATATTAAATAAATTCTCGACATTCAAACGCTCGTTAGTACAATGCAGAAATTCCTAACACCATGGAAATGACCAACCCATGAAGATGCAGTATCATATTCTTGGAATGAAGTCATTGGGGATAGAGATGCCCCACAAGAAATTTCAAAAAGAGGATTTTATAACGTTCCCGAGTTAAGTAAACTGTTTAATTAATTTGTTGATGTTTAATGCATTTATGTTCTTCATATATTTCATTTAAGTTAATTTCTTTACTGTGCCTTATAAAAATTGACTTTTAATAAAGTTTCTGGCAAAATCAATACCTATATTTTAGTTATTATAAGTGCTACCTACAGGTTGTCTAATAGAATGCTCATTTCCCTAGTAGGGATACTTTATCCAACTTCGATAAATGTAATTAAAACCATGGTCATTCTGTGTTGGGGAAATTAACCCCAAGCTGTGGAAAACTTTGCTCCAGTTTTTGACAAAAAAATAAACCTTACTACATTATTTATCAAACAAGTGCCGTTATACATACATATGTTCTACTAGATCTCTTATATAAGTACCATGCGAAAAAAACCCGCTATCCATTGCTTTTTCATTGAGTTCTTAAAACTACTCCTAAAAGTGGAACAAAGTAACTTCAAATTACGGTACTTACTATGTTTCTTCTACTAAAAAGTCAATCAATTACCAGTATAATGCATCTGTGCTTTTTTCCTATCTTATTTATTACATGCAGCTAGACGGCGACTGTTCTAAATGTAATAAACACGTCTGTATTTCATAATTATCATTGATTTTTTTTCATAATAAACCCATTTATAGTCGATTTTACCGCGTATTACTATCGTATGCAATTACCGAAGAATTCATTACATAAAATGAACAACATATTGAGTAAGCCATCAGTTAACCGTAAATAACGATTGGATTAATTGAAAATGTGTATAAGGTCTGTAGATAAGACACTTTTAATGCGAATAAAATGGGAAGTGGAACCTTTTAATACTATTGCTTGCCTCTCAAGTTGTATGTTATATTGTGACATTTAACATAACTTATCGTAAAGACTGCGAGATTCCATTAACTTTCAGCAAAGGCATGTGTAGATGATGTACAGTCAGTGAGTAAAGTATCGGACTTATTGCCATGCTTCGGAAGAAATTATAGTTAGCTATTGATATACATATGTACATATGTAATAACAGGATATTATTAGATATTTTTCAAAATATCTTAAAACTAGTTGCACATTGATATGCATGCTTGATCTTGTTCTTGTCAGGTTCTAATGGTTCTTGTTTCTAAGAAGCAATGTCAGATTCCAGAAGTTACACATTCTTCCAATATAATACTCTAATATTATATGTGTTTATGTTAATTTCAAGATACCTACTAACAACTTGCTGACAGTAACCTACACAGGCTTTTTCTTGAGAATCCTGGCAAGTACAGGTCGACAAACATGTTGTGAGAGTAGTGTGTCATTTTGTACATTGTATTGGGACGGAGGTATACATATATGTTGTACTTTTATTATCAGTGAGTAAGCACATTTGCGAATAGCTTTCCATCTCATCAGCGAGCCAATGACACGTGAGCATAATTGCATTGTTTTGCCAGTGCGCAACTTTCAGGACATTTTTGTCAACCTCTACACGTAGTTTTGCTATTGCAGATAGACAGTTTATATTAATGTTAACGTTTATTGCGATATCAATTCAGCTTTCACTTTTACCACTTTCACATGTCCTAAAATGTTACTAACTTAGAAGCAGTCCTATTGCCTTACAGTGATCAATTTAATTCCAGATATTATCGTATGTTACTGTACTACACACTACTATACATGTACATACGTACGATGACGTTGATAAGTGTATGTTCGAACGCGTATGGAATATATGGTTACAAGCGAAATAAAATAAATGTTAATTTGTTTTTCTTGTAAATTAATGTGCGCGGCGGTCCGTAATTGACTTAATAAATTCAATCATTACCTCTAATAAACAAGAAAATAAATCTGGAACGCTACGATGATCAATCATAAAATGACTAGTAGAGTTAATTTAGCAAGCTCAGGTAATTGCGTGTCGTTTTAATTAACTCCGCTTTATCTATCTAACTTCTGCACTGTCAGTCGTTGAGCTAAATTGCTGGAATACGGTGTATTTGCTTCACGGTTTTGTAAAATAGGAACATTGAAGGAATGTGTTTGAAACGTTGAGATGGAAAATAATGTAATACAGGGTGAGGCAGAAAGGATTTTACATTTTAATTTTGCTATAAACTTTTATTTATATTAAGATTAACAGAATCAACTGAACACTTTTAAAGTATAATATTTGGAAATTTATGATTTAAAAATTGAGTGCCATAAATGCCCTCCTTGTTCCTCAATGCACTCCTCTAATTGACTAACAAAATTATCCATGACCTTCCTAAGCATATGTGGGGAAATTGCGCGAATTTCAGTCGTAATGTTCCTTTTCAGCTCCTCTAAATTCCGGGGCTTGTTACAATAGACCTTATGCTTTAAAAAGCCTCAAAGAAAATCATCTGGCACGGTTATGTCGGGTGACTTAGGAGGCCAACTTATGGTGATGAAATAAAGCAACAGTTGCATCATTGTAATACTCCCAAACATCCTTTCTAGCAAATTAGCTTACAGAAAATAAATTCTTACGACGGTGATTGGCTTGGTGAAAAATGAACACTATAGAGATGTACTTGTAATCCTTCCTTAGTTCTTTACTGTAAATTTAAATTACCTCTGTCGTATTGCTATCTACATATTAGGCAAAATTTTCGGGTACTATCATATTCAACGAGTTGGTTGTGGTAGTAGTGACTTTCAGGATAAAGAAACAGCTGCTCTTACCAGTGAAACCATATATAAGACTGCTGTCATAAGCAATGTCGATCCAGTTAATACCTACCACTCTTTTGTCAATAAAAATTAGAGAGGAAATGCACCTTTCTGCATATTGTTGGTTTACCACCTTGATATGTCGGCTTGTCAGGAATTGCGATGAACCCGTTGATAACAAATTTTATTAAAAGATACAATCGCATTTGTTTCGCATAAAGCGAATACGAAACCGTATCAGCTGGATATGCTACGAGTGACAATCTAACCTTTTGTACACGGCGGTATTTCGTTAATTCATTGTAACATTGTGAAAAAAAATCCATGTAATCCACATCGTATTATAGACAGCTTGCAGTGCGAGTTTTCGAGGGAGCTCTGTCGGTCGTTGTGACGATAACCTCTGTTGAAGGGGGGAGATTAGGGTGATGTATTTCGAGTATTTGTAAGCGCGGATTACCGATACCTTTTTTTGCGCCCCGTCTCACTCGCTCACGCTTCGTTTCGCTTTTGTCGGGTTTTTGACGAACACTACCCCAGCGACGTCCGTTGTTTACAAACTTATTGTCGTATGACAGGTCTAGTTTTAAGTAGACGTGGTAACATAAAACCCAATTCAGAAACTTGAAACGGTCCTTTGCGGTGCATTAGCCCCTTCGGCACGGTATATAATGGTCTTTCCCCGACGAGCGGACAATGCAATTCTTCAATATAAATTAATATTTTTTTAAGTAGCCGTTTCGGTGTTGAAGTGGTACTCCGTTGTCCGCTACTTTAAAAACGTCATTGTCTTCGCCGTGCGTGAGTTCCATTTTAAATTTTCGTCGTCTGTCTTCATGGACAATGTGTCAAAGTGGTGATGAACGATCTATTATTTACGTGAGAAGAGTTTTTAAAGAAAGGGGTTATTTAAATCCTTTGAATGCGGCAAGGTAAATTACAAGGATTATACGGTAAATTTTCGACATGACAAAGAAGACCTATGGATTTTGGCAGTACTTTCATGCATTTTTCGCTTTATTTTTGAAATAGGTATTGTACACCTAAACAACGGTGCGGTAGAATTTTAGCAGTTCTTTTTATAATTGATAGCTATGATGCAAGACTGGTGGAGCATCCGCGAAGAAGATTCAGGAATATTAAAGAATTTTTTTCAATACGTAGTAAAAATACCGGAGGCCATGGATTGGTAGTGGGCAATGAATCTTTTTGAATGCTTCCATTAACGGATATTCTCTAGCTAAACAAAAATAATCCTTGTTGCATGTAGACTTTTTGGGAATGAAAGCTTTATTAGTGACCCAAGAAAGTAACCGATAAACATTTACTGATTTGGCCCGATAAACCCAAATTTTCAGTTTAAAGAGGTACCTTCATTAAAATCATAACGGTAATGCCAGTAAATAAATATTGCTGATTCTTAATAGACAACAAGATCAGATATGGGGTATATCCCAACACAAACACTTAACTCGTAGGAAGTAGTTGGAGATTATAAGAAGAACTAATGGTCAAATTGACAAGCAGTCTTTTCATTAAAAGACCGTCTAAGGTTCCTGTTTGGTTAAGATGTAGTTGCAATTATATACCTGGTGTCCAAGATCGTTTGATATTACGTTTACTGATTTATACGTACGAGGTACTATTAAAAAAGTTATAACTGAATACCAAAGCAAAAGGACGTCGAGTAGTGCAAGCATAATAAGATTTAAACCTTAATGCAATTAGAATTGTCACAACAGATACTGCCACTGTACTAAGATATCAATAAAAGTATAATTAATGTCGGTTTTAAAAATGTTCAGTCTTTCATTAGAAATAAATCTATCTGGTTAGTGTACAACTGTTAATTGTAGTTAATGTGTTAGATACCTACGTTATGTTTCAATTTTCGTGGATTAGTGCTTTAGATACATTTGAAGTTTGATGTTAGTTGCAACTTCTATCTTCTTATCAATGCTTCAATTTTTAGTCTCCATTAAGCATCATTCAGAAACAAACTATTTAGAGAAATCAGAAACATATTACTTTTCTGTTCATTTTTAGGTTAGCACTAATGCTATGGCTTACCTTGGTTGTATTCGCTTTAATTTGAGTTAATCTAGTTTTCCTCACAATATGTGTTGGCATGACGCATTATATTAATTAAAAAAAGAGTAAATTTCCTTATTTTCAAATTTTAGCCGTTATTATCAAGAATGAATTTAGGCGACGTCATTATTTTAGCTCTAATATAGTTAGCTGCCCGGAAAACGTTTACAAGCCGTTGGTTGCTCTTTCACAAATTATTATTTCTGTTAGATGACACGGTAGCATTTTTTATTTTTCTATATATGTACTATCAAAAAAATACAAAGAAACTACTTCTAATGGAAAACTTCCTGTAATATACAGCATTTTTGCATATTTCATTACATAAAATTGAGAGTAAACCGATCTTATGTCTGCATTGCGATTATTTCTAAACGAATCTTTTGAATCTCAAGCTGCACCTTATCTGACAATCTCGAATTCTGATCCACCAGACGGCACATGGGGTGCATCTACCTACAATATGCGAATGTCATTGGAAGCTTATCGCCCTACATTTACAATCTGGCACGGTTGGGCGAAGATGATACGTAAAAGAAGAAGGCACACATCATATTAAATTACGGACAATAGCTTGTGACATACAAGAGGTTGCGTGTACGCAACGATATAACTTGTTAGAGGGATCGAACTGCAAAGAGACCAGATGCGAGTACTATCGTCATGTTTATGGACGTATACATAAGAGATACTACCATACGTATACATTCACACACATGTGAGTAGAGATATCGGATGAGGGAACGCAGTAGATGTGGTTACACGAGGTGCTTAGTTCATCACCCTGGAAAACCGCTCCTTTGTCCTCCTGTCACCGTACAGTGAAGAGAGAGTATATTCAACAAGCTGTTCCTCCCCGTTTCCTCTTCAATCCGTCCGTATCCTATACGGTTATGGTAGTTCTCCTTTTCGTCATTATTGTCATTTATGAAACGTGTAATCCGTAGCGGATTATTAACAACAAACTTGCCAGATCTTTTATATTTTCGTTTTTTTATCATCGAATCGATGTTAACATGGGATTTAGTGCCGACCATAAAAGTTCCTTTATAATTATTGGTTTGTTTTAGTAATATATTATTGTACGATGGAATTTTGGTTTCTCTAACTTGGTCACAAAATTTTGATCTAACTAAGAACTTGATCTATTTCTAAGTTAGCTTATATAATAACTTTTCACTGTTTCAAAACAACTAGTGTACTTGAGAAATCAACTAAAGTGTAATAACTAAAAAATCTTGAAAAATCTTTTACTATACATATACTACTTTAGATTATTAGTAAGAATGAAATTAGTTCAAATAAATAATATTTTCCCAAATATTTAGCAACCAGCAATACTGGATGCTTGCCTTTAATACTAGTAAGAAACAGAAATGGAGAGAGTTCTCTTGCATGTGCAAAACTCAGCCGCTTCGAAACAATAGCTATTTCTCAGCAAATACGTTTACAATATCTCTTAAAATTAAGTTTATGTTTAAAGGAAATTGAAAGAAAGTACATTTGTGAGACAGATACTAATATAGATTAAACTGCAAAGTAAAAATAACAAAAACATTACATTTAGGTCAGCATGTTCTTATGCAACCAAATTATACTGGTTTTTGTAGACGTAAAGAGTTATATGTCGGTAGATATGTTATTTGAAAATAGAGTTGATTATTGTGGCAATACTTAAACCTAAAAGAATGTCATGACCATTAAATATTCCTAACCATAATCGCCAAAACAGTTGTCAATGTAACAAAAAACTTTTTTTAGCTTTTTGAAATAGCTTTGAGTGTTAAGGGTTCAATACCATCAATATGATTACGTATGAAAGTGTTATCGGAGACTAATTGATAAAAGAATTTTTATTTTAAATGTATCCACTATAATTTTCAGTCGATTCCTGCACACGCTGAATATGATACGGGGTGATGCGAGGAATATTTTATAAACATCTTTATCATTTTTTTCTCGTTTCCGGGAGGGAATTTGCGCAAAATATTTTGAATTTAAGTTTAATAGAATAATATTATACATATTCTTTACTTTTATTTGAGACACCCTGTGTACACAAAAAAAAAACCGAAACACTATTTATAATAAATTCAAAGTAGGAATCCATTTTTCAGCTCAACTATCATCAAACTTTTCTCTTTCGAGAAAAACTAGATAATATCACTAAGTTAATTTTTTTAGTATATGCTACTTACAGCGGCATCTTAAGCTGTATTACTGGTTTTATTGCTCACCCAGCACCGAATACTAGATCGATGTTTGACTTGACATGTCCAGACGTCGCATGATAAAGGTTTCCAACCTAAAGGCGAAAGTCTACCCAATATTTTTATATCAAGTAGTAGGTATGTTTACTATAATACACATTTGTGTAAATGTCAGAATGTGACATTCTGTTGCTTTTCCTATAGATAAGCTCTACACGTGCTAGAAACGTATTGTCCGACGTAAAAGTATCATACTGGCTTTCAGTTGTAGGTTGGAACCCTTTATGATGCGACGTCTGTACATAGATGTCAATCTAAAATTGTCTCTTACATTGCGATATAATCTAAAAATAGAATTCCTTTAAATCATTACATGTATGTATATACAGGGTGTTTCAAAAGGATGCGGCAATATTAAAGAGGGTGATTGCCCAGGTCATTTTATACAAAAAAGTTCCTATAAACATAGATCCGCAAACGCTTCGTTACCGATCTATAGCGTGTCCATAAATGTAGTGCATGTCGGTCATCTCGGCATTCGTATAGCGATTCATGATAAGGAACTTCAACAAATTCGACACATACAAAATTATTAATCACGAGACTCATTCAATATGTCATTCAATATGTCAGTGAATACAACAGGACCGTTTAAAAATATTTTTGTACGCATGATAAATGGATACGCACTAAAATGTTTTTTTTACTAAAAAACGGTACGTCGTACGACAAAAAATGTGAGCTCTTTTCTTCACAATTGAACAAAGAATAAAAACATATTTTCTTTTTAGAGAAACCAGAAGCGTCCTATTTTTTTCTTGAAAAATAGCCTGTGACGTGCCAATACGCGCGCCACTGGTACGACTAACACATCGTGTTGTTTTCAAAGTATGTGTCTCCCACAGCTATTAACACGCCTTCATTATGATATCTCAAGTCGTTTTGGAAAAATCTAATTTTTACTGTTTTTTTTAATTAAACTTCAACACGCTGTAGATCAGTAACGAAGCGTTTGCTGACCTATGTTTATAGGAACTTTTTTGTATAAAATGACCTGGGCAATCACCCCCTTTAATATTGCCGCATCTTTTTTAAACACCCTGTATATATATTTATGTATGGAATTGCAAATGAAGAACTCGGATGTACGTCCGACGTTGTGATGATACTAGTAATGTAGTCGCCGTAGACTAATACGGAATTAGGGTTTTTTTTAAATTTCCGAAACGTCAAACGCTAAATTGGTATTTTATTTCTTTACGGCGACTACATTACTATTTATGTATGTATATACTAAATATACAGCCTGTCCAGTAAGAACGTCGCGGATGTTTTTAAAAGAACAGTCAAGTCAATCAAAAACTAAAAATTTGTTAACTGGTAAAAACTACACGCAAAATACTACTACGCATTGTATACATACATAAGGGTCCCAATCGCCACGTTCTTGATAATTTCCTCATATTGTTTGGGCATGCTTTCCACTAACTTCTCTGCATTAGATAGTTGAAGAGACCACCATATTTTGCGAACATGGTGAGATAGCTGTTTGCGGAAGATATACATATGTTTTCTTTGAAATTTACGTTTCATGATGGATCATACATTTTCGATAGGATTTGCATTCAGTGACTGTGGTGGCCAATCCATGGTTACTACTACACCAGTTTCATGTTTCCAATCTGTGCAAAGACGGCTGCGATGTTTTGGGTCCTGTCTCTGTGTCCAAATTTTATTTGAGTTTCCAAACCACTTTTTGACTGATCTTAGAAGTCCTATTTTATATARCTCAATCACCGTTGTGGCGTTTAAATTGCTACTGAAGATGCATAGAATCCCAAAACATCGCAGCCGTCTTTGTACAGATTGGAAAATGGTGTAGTAACCATGGATTGGCCACCACAGTCACTGTACGCGAATCCTGTCGAAAATGTATGTATCATGAAACGTAAAAAAAAGCATATTTTTTCCCCAAAGCAGCTATCTCAGCATGCTCGCAAAATATGACACTCTCTTCAAACAGTTAATGCAAAGAAGTTAATGAAAAGCATGCCCAAACAATGTTGGCGATTGGACCCCTTATTAATGTAATGCGTAATAGTATCTTGGACATATGTAGTTTTTGCCGATTAATGAATTTTTAATTTTCGGAATGTCTGTTCTTTTAAAAACAGCCGCGACGTTCTTACTGGACAGACTGTATATTCGAGCAAAATAAGGGGGTTGATAAACACAGTGGATTTATTGCTACGCAGCAATGGAAGGGATAGTTTTAGAAGGACACCTATATTGCAGGGCAAGCACACATATATTAAACGAAATTTGACAATAATTCATATATGTACATAGTCATATAATAGAAAGAAAAGGTTATATATTTTATGGTTATAATGAAGCAATATACATATACATAGTATTCAAATTGAAGTCAATTGGTACATATGAATGTATGTATATACATCCATATATACATATAGTACTCTGTTCAAAGCTTTAGAACTTTTGCTGCTAGTAAAAAAATTTTTTACAAAATCTGCCCATCGTTTGCAATTCAGGTTTGAGCAAAAAGCAATATGAAACTACCGGCAACTATACTGCAGTGCGCAATTGGTAAAGAAACTGAAGTGCAGTTTCAGTACAATTATAATCTATTGCATTGCGATTAGCGAAAATTAATTATTACATAACATTAAATATTACATATGTATACGTATTTTTTGTGCTAATAGCACATCCTTATTAATTATTTAAGCCTGTCATATTTAAGGTAATTCGAATTATCTAAAAAAGTAATATTTTAACTGTTTGGGATTACCCTCTATTAAATCTTTCGCATACATTTTTTCACGTCGTATTCACTGAAAAAGAAAAACGCGTATCCGTAACCATACATCAGTCGCGATGACATCCACAACTCACGCTCAACGCACATTACAAACAATTTGCAAAATATACATATTTCTGGATTGAAGTAGAACTGGAAGTTGGAACCAGGAGCTGGTTACGTACAGTAAAAATTTACGACCCGTTTCATTTTAAGGTCTTCATGAAGTCAAATATCAGTCATTCCGTATTCAAAATTTACAGCGAAGGCGGCGGGCCCCACACAAATACATATCTCATAAACGTCACCGGCAGCAGCGGGCACAGGCTTATTTCCTTACCCGAGCCATAAACATTGAGAAGCTGCCTTTTCTATGTAGCCAATATAATATCATATTTTATTTTGATGTGACGGCACTTTGATTTAGGGGACTATAAAATCCGCCCTAGTTTTATATGTACATACTACTTCCCCTGGTCTCACTGGTTTGGTTCACCCCCTTCGACTCGAGCTGCTTCGGTTTCCGCCGAATCGTGTAATATCCGCACAATATCGAATAACAATGGAAAGAGAAGACTACTATAAGAATCTATTACTATTATTATTCCCTCTTGGAAACGAAATATGGCTTCATATCTCCGGATGCGATACAATAAATTAGAATATATTTTTATTGCCGCTGCGTCTGGTACTTTTCGTAATATTTTCGAAAATCGATGAACCATATCGAAATATAGGATATGGAAAATGTTACAACGAATCATAATAGTAAAGCTATTTAACTTCGCTCCACACAAAATAAATATAAGTACTTCTTCCTCTTAGTTTTAAGATTTTAACTGCGAAGGAAGTAAATTAACAATCAAGGCAGCCACTCATAAAAGTATTGGGTTAAATAATGGAAACGACTAATTAGCTTTAGACCTGCGAAAGAATTAGCGCTAGGTCGGCAAGCGCCTCAGCAGGAACTGAAAACATATTATAATTACAAAATTTACTTTTACTACCTATCTCAGAAAATATTATTCATGCATGCATTACTGCAAGCTTATTTTCATATAAATTTAAGGCTTTTGAAGTTATTCCAGCTCTGGAGTTCCGCAAGGTTTCAATTTGGGTCCTCTTTTGTTAAATTTATTTATTAATGATCTACTACCTTTTGTCTCCTATTCTGCTCTTGTCTATGCTGATGACATTCACTTTACAATCACATTTGCAATGTGAACGACTTAATATCCTCTAAGCAAACTTAGATAAGGTGTCATCTACATAAGCTTCATGTTAATGCCTGCAAATATTACATTGTATCTTACGTACCTACTAATTCTGCTCTTACTATATGAAAAACTACTTTCTTGCAAGAAAATCTGTTATTGGCGAGTTGGATATATTGTTTGATACCAGCTTTTCCTTGTGATATCATTTCGCAAAAATTTGTTCTTAATCCTCAAAATCTTTGAGGTTCGTAATGCGTATCTCCTAGTTTTTCCAAGATATTCGTTTGATTAAATCTTTGTATTACTGTTTTGTTCGTTCTAAACTTGAATATGCTGCTCTAGTATGACATCCTGTATATGCTAATGAATCTTTACAAGTCGGTCGTATACACGGCAAATTTTTGAAATTCTTGTTTGTAACATGTGCACACAATTGAATGAGAATATTGGGAGGGAAGATTCACCAAATTATTTTAAGAAAAACGATTAATATAAATATGGGTTTGAAAATACTCCTCCAAAATACAAGAAGAGACATTTTTCCGTTGAAATAAGTTTTATTTTTTTATGAGTGGCATTCATGCAAGATTTGGACAGATAATTTGAAAAAAATACATATTACACCACAATATACAAGAAAATTTTAATAGTTTTGTTTTACTATTATTGAGTCAGTTGATAGGTATTCACCAAATGTATGGTTAATCCCCTGCATTTCAAAAAGGGAATATTGACGGGTTTATATTTGTATTAACTTTTTGTCTCTTAAAAGAACTTAAAAAACTAAAGAATTTAATTATAGGATTTGTTTTACTTACCAGAGTTTTATTAAATTTGTATTTTCTTCATGAAAGCTAACCGCTAATTACCATTCTCTTGTTCCTTGATTGATAGCAACCAAACATTTCATTTTCTTTTAATAAAAGTTTCATGGTCTTAACAAGCCGCTAGTTTTTATTTCTATTTTTATCACTATTTGTCTGTGGCGGATGCAACTGTTATCGCTTCCTAGATATGATTATTTATTAACCACACAATTTTAAGTTACTACGTAACTTAACTTGTTCTCTGCGTATTTATTCTTTAAAAAAAAAATTCGTTTATAGTTTACTAATGTTCACATTGCTCAGTGTGTTTCGTTCCTTGACACAGATAATTTTTCAAGTCTTACAAGGGGAACACCAGGGTTGTCCGACACGGATTTTAATGAATCTCAACTATGTTATAGAAGAACCTTTCCTCGGGACGAGCTTTTATTCTAACGCCCCCTAATTTGTGAGAAAATCAACGTTGTATAGCTCGTTGAATGAACGCGCTAGTTCATTCCTTTATATCGATAATATTAGTTTTTCAACTAGCAAGCCTTCGTAGCCCAGTGGATAGCAACTATGTCTTCCACGCTGGTGGCTCGCGCTCGATTCCTGCCAGTGCATTTTTTTTGCAATATTATTGTGTACAATAATAATTACATTTAATACAAACTTTCATAAATGATATTTTTCGCCGTGCTAATTTTATTATTATTATTATAATTTTATTAATTTTATTATTAAATAAATTGGAAGAAAATCTGCAGTATGACGTGTATTTTGAGGTTTGAATATTCGAGCCACTTGCTTGTCCTGCGGTCCATTTCTTACATGCAGTTCGTTTCTTGCCTGCTGTCCGTTTTTTATCTGCAGTCCAAGTAAATATATAAAAATAATAAGTAAATAAATTCCAATACACGTTATAATGCATATCCGTTCCAATTTATTTAATAATGAACTTACCACGGCGAAAAATATCATTTATGAACAAGTTGCATGAAATGGAACTATTAATATCGTGAACAGTAAGATAAAAAATATGTACTGGCAGGAACCGAACGTGAGCCACCAGCGTGGCAGCTGCAGTTGTTATCCATTGGACTACGAAGGCTTGCTTGTTGAGAAAATAACATTATCGATATAAAGGAATGAACTTAGCGCGTTCATTCAACACGTTAAACAACGTTGATTTGCGCGTTAGGCTAAAAGCTCGTACTTGGGTACTAAGAGAATGTTGCTCTATAACGTAGTTGAGATTCATTAAAATCCGTGTCGGACAACCCTGGTGTTCCCCTTGTTAGTTGTTAGACTAATTGGTTGTCACATACCTTTTCTATCGTTACTTGTTTTTTGTTATGAAACTACGTACTACCGTGGCGCGTATTGAATTGTGTGGTGGTATCCCATTTAATATGGTGTGTACATAATGTATACCATCCTACGTATGTTTTGGTGTAGCTACTGCACTTCTTTAGTTTATTAATAGATTTTACAAAGAAAACTGTAATTTTCGTTAGTCTCGTTTTTTTGGTAAAATTGTATCTGGTCAATAACGCTAATATGTACATTTAATACACTTTTTAATGTTGTTTAATTGCAAACAAAGAAAACACAACTGAACGTTAATCGATAATGCAAACCAAAATTTGTTGTTAATCATTTTCATTGTCGACGTTTAGTAAGTGTCCGTTCATGCGACGTAGACACTCGATGACGTCAAGGCGTGGCAGAACACTTCCAATTCGAATAGTTTTCGAATTCGTTTTCGCTCGAATGCACACGCTGAAGGAGACGACGAAACGGACTTGAAAATGGGTCCAATTTGCATGCCATTCATCTCAAGCTGCTCGGAAATTTTAATAAGGCATTCAAAAAAGCATATCCATTAGAGAGTATAGTAGTACGTCCGCCACCCTCGTTGAAGTGTCGGCGGAGGTGGTGGTGGGTGGTGTTTTCCGTTCTTTCTCCGAACTTCTCGCCGTCGAAGCCGTCTGCCTGTTCGTTGAGAGACAAGACGAAGCCACTTCACACCGAATTCGTTCCGTGAAGCGGCAATGGAAATGAAGGTGGCGGCGTCTCTTTTGCACCTTTACTTCTTTTTCCATCTAGTTAGCGTAAGTAAATAGCACAATCTAAAAAGGTGGTTCGATAGTGGACGTAACTGCGAGAAGTATGATGCATCGATTATGCTGAAAACTACGCAGTTGTTGAAGATTGCTTTCGTTGCATTCAAAATACTATTTATGTTGGAAGAGTTATACTTCTTCAAAACATTTACGCTATACGCAATATTTTGTGTATTTTTTGTTGGTCTGTTTGACATATGATACCCCGAGATAATAACATTATTTATTTGAATTTTGTAGATACCTAATAGAATATAGCAACCTATTGCACACTTTAATGCTGTGATGTAGATTGTGTAATCTCGTCCTATTGACAAATGATAGATATAGAAGCGAAGTATTATCTGCGATCTTCAAGTATTCCCGCATTAACTTAATTCTAGTTAAGTTACTAAAACTAAAATTAGAAGAGACAGTTAAAAAACAGCAAAAAAAATAAGTAGCTAAATCTAAAACATCAATACCAGTTGATATTCTTAAAAAATCTGTTAATGTGGTAACTAATATTCGAAGTTAAGTATTGTATACGTGTCACTAACCATTATAACTCATTTCAATGCTTCAAGAAGATGACTACACTATCAATCTTTTCAGTTAACTCAAGATCGTTTCGACGAATTATCGTCGTTATTACGTTAATAGTTAACGAAGTTTTCGGATCCCTGACGTTCGTCGGTGGCTCATTCGCGGTTATTATATCTGGCATAGTGGTGGATGTGGGGTTTCCCTTTCTCGTCTTTCTCTCTCGTATCATCAACACTTTCTACAGCGACGGCAACTGCCAGCGCCATTTTAATGAACCCCTTTTCATGGCCTGCCAATTTGCCACCAACAAGTGTAATTTTACCACGATTTATGTCATGACGTGACAAGTGCGAATTTCGTTGAATTTCTAAATGGGAAACTACGTAGTATGCCACCGCCGCAAATCGAGCTTGTATTCATAATGTCGCTGTAGCTGTACGTATTGTTATTTATTCCAATATACAGAATACGCAATAATCACCTATCGTAATACATCTTTTAGGGTTAGATCATTATATATTCAATTATTCGGAATGGAGTAGTAATAAACGTTCTGTCATAGCTAGCGTAATCTGCGAAGAAATATCGCAGAATAAGCGTGCGGATTGGCAACAAAATAACACATGTAGTACAGAGGGAATACTGTTTTAACAGCCGACAATTTGTCATTAAACAACTTACGTACAACATTCTTGCACAGACACGTAGCTGTGCGCAATGACATGAATTAAGACTTATTAGCATAGCCGGATCGTCGACGTACTATTTCATTACCAGCGATTGCGCTCAGAATGTTCCTTATATGTAGATTCTATCTGAATTAGCCGGCATCAAGGCAGCAGATACCGATCGTGGATTGTCTGCGGTGTTCATGGCTAACCACGACCCCGACAACTGCTTCTCACCTCTCTATCCTTCGCTTGTACAGCAAGGGAAGGAAATATCGAAACTGTATGAATAAATAGAAAAAGGAGTTTGTTTAAAAAACTTACAAAATTTGGAGACGAAGCTTTACACAGTACGAAAAAAACATATATTTTTATAAAGTAAAATTTTAGTACATAATTACACTCTCAAAGATACTCAAAATAATTGGATCTTTCCTCTTGTAGTAGGCTACTTACAATTAGTTCAACGCTGACAATCGTTTGGAAATTATGACGAAAGATGTTGATAGGCATACATATTCTATTTAGAAATTACGCCAGTGATTTCACCTGTAAAAACTAGTTTGGATTATTCGCCGTGGTTGGGTAGTTAATTCCCATTTACTAATTTTATTTTCTTCAGGTTTCTGTGTACTTCCGTCTCATCTACTATTTTCTTCCGAATCAATTTGTATACTTTTCAAATCCTTTTTACCCGATCTTCCTATCTAACTTTTAGTGTACACATGGTCTGCTGCCGCCTGTTCCGCTTTAATTTTAGCTCTTCTCCATCTTATTTTGCAAACCACACTGTTTTCGCTTTGTATATCGCTATGGGTAGTATGATTGAGTTGTGCGTTCCTTTCTTGGTGCTTTTTCTCATTTTTATAAGGCTTTTATGTACTCTGTGTAAATTCTATATACTAGTTTATGTCTTTCCTCATTTCTGCTTCTTATCCAAAGTTAGACTTTCATAAGTTGTCCCAGTTTTACTTCTGCCTTGTCCTTACTCTCTATTGTGCAGATTCTGAGACTTCTCTTTATCAGTTGGAAGTACTCTTTGTTTACACCACAGTTTATAATTACACTTACTTTTAGGATTCTCCTAATTGTTTCTAACATAAAATAATGTCTGCATCCACCAGTTGGCTCTTGATTTATTGTTCTTTTCAACTCTCTCAACATTGAACATAGCTGCTTGCAATGCGCTTCTTTCTCTTATTGCTTACCAGATATGCCTTCTTATGAAGAAGCATAGCGGAAATTAACCTTTTCATTGCCGTTTTAATGGATTCTATTAATGTTGCTGATATTCTGTTAATACTGTGGTATGCTTGCTTGCAACTACCGTTATTATTTTCAGTAATTTTGTATACTTTATGCGCTTTTTAGGGCCGATCATTATTGCCTGAATCCATTTTGATAAATATCTTTTTCTATGTTCTCTATAATTGTATATAATTTAGTAGTTTTTAATTATCTTAATATATTCGATGTTAACACTTTATGTACTATGTGCATGACTAATCATGTGGTTTTTTGCACTAGTGATGAAATGTTCTGCAAAGTACGTTGCGCTATTTAGCGGCGATATATGTGATTATTATCTCGGAAAGAAAATTTTCTTTCGATAAAAAATGCTAATACCACTACTTAGCACTAACTAATAAAAAAGTCAAAATATATTCAAATTCAGTAATAGGTGAGGAGGTCATTCCTTACCCAAAGTTGAGGCGTGCACTTGTGTAGACTTTGTGGAACAATACATCAATGAAGAAGCATGAGAGCGGTCGGGTTCGAAACCAAATTGCTTACAAATTTACTCCCGAATGCTGATGAAATTGCATTCTAGGCAACCTGGGTAACACTGATCTACAAATAAAAGGAATCAAACGATCTAAGGAGACATGATTGCACCCAATATTGGTAAAGAAAAAATTCTAATGCAATAGAATGTAAACATCGTGTGTAATTCAGAAACTTTTCTAGGTAGGGAATATTTGTAAAGGCGTGGGAATTAGTTGATATACCATCAC
>SMLS01072100.1:0-71795 GCA_004785975.1 Popillia japonica
TTCAATTATATCGCTTCATAGTACATTACCAACGAGTTGCTAAGTTAATAAAAAACAGATTAATCATAATTTTTATTACTCCTGACAGGGGGCTCCACAGCCGTTTGTCATATTCAGACCGTTCAGATCTCGCAATCTCTACTCCTTGGGCTATTGGGCTACTTCTATTGGGCTATCTCACGCCTTAGTTTACAGGAAGAAGCCACAAACCATTTGTCAACTACGGTATGTACAGTTAAAAATTTTAAGGTTGGGCCACAATTGATTCCACAAGATAACAAGAACAAGATAACCAGACTAACGCAATGTAACTTCCCAGAATACATATGAATAGTATTGGTTAGGAAGAACCGCGACAAACGTATCACCTCATTTAATTTCTGCTTTAATGGATCTTACTAGATATTCCAATTTATCAAAAAGTTGCCAGCCAATATTCATTCAGTAGGTGCTTACATAGGTATCACGTCCAGTGTAGTCTATCAGCCAATACATCTCCGTTGGTGTTTGAAGATCGTTTATAGTTTGTGAATAAGTATGTAATATGCCAAGCTCAAAGCACATGCAGTTTGAGATCATGTGTTTAAAGATACTTTACGCAAATAGTAAATGGAATGGATTACATAGGAGCTAAATATAATAAAATATTTGGGACAGTCAAGTTCAATAAGATGATTTACGAAGTCCTTCGTACACTCAGTAATTGAGTCTTTACAAAAAAGCTCTTACTTCTACGGAAATCATCAATATAAGTAATTCACTTGAGATGTTCACCCATAGTAAAAAATTCGGAAACAATATACTAATGAAGACTACAGTGTGACCTGTTAAATATGCAAGTTTAAGTGGGCAGAGATATAACAGCAGCAAGAACGATCGTTCCAGACGAACAAAAAGTATCTGGATTATATCCTTCAAATAAACGTAGAATGACAAATGTTTTTTGCCTCTAATGTTACGAACCAGTTGAATAGTGTCTGAAAAATAGTCCATAGAATAAGCTTCTGTTATCAAAAAAATGTGAATTATGACGAAAGAACTTTCGGATAATGATTTACTATGATTATAAGAAGGGCTTAGGGAGTATGGGCGCGAACAAAGTTTAAAATCGGCATTTGGGGACCTCGCATCATGATTAGCTGTTGTTTATAGAAGGTATAAAGAATTTGAATGAAAATATTGCTGCGGTGAGGAGGATGGTGGAAGAGGTCATCTGAATTACCTATGCAATGATAGAATTCACGCTGAAGATTGGATCCTCGCAAGTGAGATCAATATTGCACCATCATTTAACAGATCATCTAACAGATTTACAAAAAGCAGAATGTGTTAGAATTTGCCAACAAACTTTAGATATATTGTGTGCTGGAGACCATCAAATTATTTCTAAAATTATAACTGGCGATGAAACATACATACCGATTTTTGATATTCCGACTTGTCAAGGCCGGAAAGAAACAGGTTTGTGTCAGCTATATTTAAGAAAAGTAATAAATTTTGAAGGGCGGTGAAGTTCTACAACCGCTTTTTATAAAAGAAGGTTTTCTATTCTCTGCTTTTTGAACGAGAGAGAGTTCAGCAGAAAGCAGTTGTTTATTTGTGATGACACATATAAAAATTTGTTCATTTAGTTCAATCATTTACAAGAAATAAAAAGAAGTTGTTCGGTTTTCATTTTTGCCCATCCGAAAATCGCGATCTCTGAGACCATAAATCGTTAGAGCTCTAGCCAATAAAAACAATACATCTTTGATTGAGGGTTAGAGTTCTGACCTTACTATGGGTAAACGCTATATGTAGTTTCGAAGGTGCTGTATGCAATTTTTCCAAATTCAACTTTCCAATAAGTAAAGCAATAGATACGAACAGTCATAAATATAAAATCAGGAAACAATGTAAGGAATTATACAAAGTTGTAAACAGTAAAACGGAATAAAGACTTTTACGAACACAATTATTAAGAATTAAAACACATTTACAAGTAGTACTGTATAAAAGTAATTTTATTCTGCAACAAAATCTGAAATATCCAACCGGCTTCAGTCATTTACACCGACATTGTCGCGTCTTCATTTAAATTTTATAATGCCATTAATATGTCTTTTATCATCTGTACTACAGTTTTGAGGGCGAGCATCGCGACAATTTTACATTTAAATAAGTCCGTTATTTAGGTAGTTATTTAAGTGTGAGAGAGCGCGATAAAAAATTTATTTATTTTATTTACTACTCTGTATTTCCCTATTTGTTTGTCTCTTCGGCGTCTTCTGCAGGTTCCGTCGAAATAAGACGACAACTTAACCTACTTACAACTTCAGCGTTGCGAGAAATTTAAATACTGCTCCTCATAAAGTTTCTGCCGATAGTTTTTAATGTCTCTGGAGCATTTCCGCGTTCCTGAAAATCTTTTCTTTATTCACCAAATTAACGATGAATTTTCATTATCTTTGCGAAACATATGCCGTGCTGTGAAGAGCTTGTACCATTTGTGCAAGCTATAAGTTTTTAAAAGTTTTGAATAATAAGAGCGCACTTGTTACGTAACTTGTATAACACTTACACTTCATGATTCTCGCGAGAAATGGGAAGATGAGATTCATGTAAAGTTCTCATGGGGAGGTTTTCAAGTAGCGTATCTGTTGTAAACTACACATCTATATTCGTATACATAAGCAGAATTTACAACTGCAAATATTTTCTATAGGTTTTATGTTATTTATACCTAGTGGTTACATACATATGTATGTATTTGTACGTATTGTAGATTTTTTAATAAGTGCAATATCCAAGGCCTTTAGTATTGGATACTTTTGTAGTATCAAGTCTGGAATTATGCATAATTACACTAGAAGTGTTACATCCTGAAGGAGTGATTTGTTCAACTTGATTTCTTGGCATAAAAATGACTACATTTAAAGCATGCTATGATAAGGCTGTCCACCACGAAAACAAATTCTCTTACTTTTCTGCGAAGAGATTCATGTTTATGAGAGCTGGCTAATGTATAAAAGTGTAGTTATTGCGTGCTCGTCTACAAGTGTTAATCGTAATAGAATCCCTAGAGTTCGAAGACATCAAAATTATCACTTGTGACTTTGACAGGGGTAGAATTGTTTCATATCGAGATCTTAGTTTGTCCTATCGAGAAATTAGCCGTGGTGTTAATTGTACTGCAATGGTGGTAATACGTGTGTGTCGTGTGTGGACAGCAGAAGATATAGTAACACGAAGAAGACCAACTGGTCAACCGAGGCGTACTATAGAGCGTCAGGCTGGGTTTGCATTAGAAAGTAGACCTGTTACTATGAGTACACTATATCGCCTCATTCGAGCCTTTGGACTTCCTTCATACCGTTCACGATTAGTGCTTCTTTTGACTGCGGTCCACTGTCGGCAACGTGTAAACTGGTGAAGAGAGCGGCAGCATTGGGAAGCAGAATGGCTTAATGTCTTTAGCGACGAATCACGATTCTGTCTATTGGGCTGTCTGGAGGCTATTGCTTATGGTAGCCGCTCACCACTTCTGTTTATTCGAAGTAGTATGACAGTTGCGCGTCATGTTAATGATGCCCTGCAAACCACTTGACTACCATATCTATATGGCCGTCCACACATACTTTTGCAGCAAGCCAATGCACATGCATTTTCCAAGGAGCAGGCAGCATCGAACATATGTGGGATACCATGGAGAGGAGACTGTCCACTTTGCACCATCCTTCACTAATTTTGGTTAGTTAATCAATGAAGTTTAAGTTGCTTGGGATGAGGTGCCACAAGTAGATATCGACCATCTAGTTTTTTCGATGCCTGGACGTGTACAGGGATGTACTCAGCTACAGGGCCACCAAACATATTATTAATTTGTTGTATAACTATTACATTGCTAAGAAATCAAGTTAAACAAATGATTCCTTCTGGGTGTAACACTTCTAATGCCACTGTGTAACACACGAAAACACGCAATTTACAAAGCCAACGTTAAAGATGGTTGCAGGTACATGGTACATGGGCCAAACACAGGTATTTGAAGAAATAGTGGAAGATATAAAGGTGGCTGGCGTTAACAACTGTCAGGAAAAAACCAAGAATAAGAAGCTGTGGAGTGAAATAAGTAATAAGATATAAGAATTTGTAATAATGAAAGAAAGCCTCCCGAAGCGGCGATGCCCCGCCAGCCATTTTATATATATAAACACAGGTGCCGTACTAAGTAGTGAAGTACTTTCTTTATATTAATGTACGTGACTTGTTCAACAACAAGAGTTACACCTGTCTCAAGAAGAGCGCCTGAGTCCAAATTCTCTAATCCTTTCAAGCGAATTCTGCACTAAATTTATAAGTACGCATTTTGAAAGAAATATTATATATGGAAGAAACAAATGAACCAGGGAACCAAGTATAAATTACTCGGAAAGTTTGTGTCATAACGGTCAACCAATTTTGCACATCACTCAATTCACCTATACAGCTCTTAGCATTTTGTAATAAGTACATAACAAGAAACTGCGCGGTAGAGAGCAAGTTTTCACGCTTTAATAATTGTAAACAGATACAAAGGTAATCATCTTTAAACAAACTGGTTTTATCTTCGCCCTTAACCTTTCAGCGGGCGCGCCCTTAAATATTACATGAGCGGGCGCGCGTCGTAAATTTTACGACATACTGATTTTTAAGAAAATTGTAATATAAAACATTATAAAACCAATACGATAAATTTTATTAAGAAACAATGTTACATATAACAACTATTTATTGTAAGTAAATAATTGTAAACACCACAAAAAAAGTTTCTAGTAAATTTGTGGTTCATCTGCATGATCTTCATTTGTACAAGTGTAACAAACAACTTCGACCTTTCAATGCCTTTTACAAGTAAAGGAGTTACAACGACTACACTTTATTGGTGCCGAAGATCTTTTCCTTTCTGCGATGCATAGTGGACATACACCTCGTTTTGGAGGGCTCACATTTTGTCGACCGTATCAACACCTCCTTTTGTTGCATTATAGTCCTAAATAATTTGGGGTTTGCGCGTGTCGGGATCAATTTCGTCATCGTCGTGTAAAGTTGACAGAAGTATTACGGCTTTATTTTTACGAGGCACAAATGAAACAAGTGTTTTGTCTTGTTGATTCCGAAAATGGAAGACCCGACCTCTCTGTTTTTTTCGCGGCTGAAATTCTATTGGAATCTCGGTTTTATTCTTCTTTAGTGTACCCACTAGAGTAATCTTTCTTTTTAGCAAGTTGCCCGCTAGCGGCACACTAGGATACCAATTATCAACTGTTAAATTTCACCCTGAGTTTTCTATTAGATCTATAAAACGATCAACAATATTCGATGGAGTATTTGAAAGTGCAAAAGGACCGTTTGGCTGCTTACTGCAGTATATTTCAATACTAAATGTATAAAAAGTCAAAGCGTCGCATAAAGCGAACATTTTGTGGCCATATTTGGCGGGCTTACTTGGTATATACTGAGCGAAACTACAGCAGCCTCGGAAAGGATGCAGCATTTCGTCAATAGTAGTATACTCGCTCAAATTGAAGAACGATTTGCAATTGAGTACAAAATTATCAAAACATTTGAGAATCGCCGCGAGTTTGTCATATTCTCGTCTGTCAGGACGGGTGGTTCTATCATCAAACCTCAAGCACCTAGTGAAACCTTTTGTAGCAAAATTTATGACGCTGGAATTTATGTATCAAATGAAAACAATTCAAATAGAACAACACGTACAGACATGCAGAACAGATTGATGTTAGATGATAAGATAGCTCGAGTCGCTTGCGCTCGATTTAAGAGTGGGACAGGCAATTTTCTAATATTGTCGTAAATTTTACGACAGCGCGCTCGCTCGAAGGTTAATAGCAGAAACATTTAAATCATCCAACATTAGGACTCTAATATCTATATAAGCTCAACCAAGAAGAAATAAGAATTCTTGGAAAAATTCATCTGGTGGTGAGGTGTTTAAAACTATCGTAACTTTTGCAAAGAAGATGCAAAATTTTAGGTGCAAGTTATCATTGAGACTAATTAAATATAATTCTTCAACAATATTCGTTTAAAGCTCTCTTTTTAACTAACTTATTTTCTGGCGATATTGTTTACTTAATTGAATGACCATGTCTTTGCATTAATGTCTACATTGCTGCAGACACAACATTTGTAATCGTTAAATATTTCAACATATAACAGCACTACAAATTATGTAATTTTTATATTTCAATTTATTCTTTGTTTGCAGTGTAGTACTGCGAAGAATATGTAATAATTTTCGAAACAGAAACATTTTATCCAAGAACGGTAGCAGGCTCACTAGAATCAAGTATAATTGTACTATGTTGATGGAATGCAAATACCGCAAATTGTATTGAGAATCCGTATTTGAATACTGTAACTGCGATATTTATCGTTATCCTCTCAAGTACTTAAGACACAGTTACAAGTAACCAACCACGAAGTTGTGATCTAGAGATATTTAGGAAATTTGTGGTAGGTAATAATTTAAAAAAACTTAAATTTTGCTATATGACGATTTTGGAGAATTGGAGCAGTATAACCACCATTTACATTTTCAAAATAGAACTGCTACAAAATATAGTTGAGTATAGATTTTCACGAATGTTATTCACTGCGTTGAAATATTTCGGGTGTTGTCGAGTAGAAAAAAGAAGCAACATGCTCCCCAGAAGAGCAGAGAAGATCATCGACAAGGAACACAGGTCATCTGATGTGCAGCATGTATACAAGAAGTTACGAAAAAACGGCTATAAAACCCTTGCTTCGACAGACGTACTTCGAAGACGAAGAAAAAAGTTGAACGAGAATCTAAATCAACAAAAATGAGAAACATATGCGTATGCACTCTACGTCGGTGGAATAAGATTAAAGAAAACTTTGAAATAGGTAAACATTTCCGCGCGGTTCAATACCGTCAAGACGATAGCACATGGAAGACGGCGAAACAAAGACCAGTTACCTAAACTACAAACCAGAAGCATATTTAATGAACTTCAATGCAATTGCGGGGAAAGTGACATTGGACAAACAGGGAGAAGCATTCTGTGCAGAGATAATGGACATTGACGAGAGATCCAACTTGGATACACGAAAACGTCTGTACTAGGCGAGGACCTGCTCCAAGATGGAGATCACCACACTACAGAGAGGACGTTAGAGTCTTGACAACAACTACGCAGTACTATCAAAGATTTATTCGTAAATCACTGAAAATCGGTAACGCATGCAGCTTAGCGATCTGTAACGGTTACGAATCAGCGAAGCGAAAAGAACAAATTAGGTATATAACGAGAAGCAAAAGACAATGTTTTTAGAATGTTTTCTAAGACGCTGATAGCATAACGTCAAAACGTCAAATGAAATTTTTTCTACGCGACTACACCCAAAAGATTTGAACGCAGAACTCTAAAACATGGTTTTCATTCAAGAACAAATTTGCTAATGCAGCGTAGAGTTAGCCATCATTAGACCATATTGGACCATCAAATAATACTTCTTAAAACTCCAAACATAACAAAAAAAAAATATCTGCACAAGAGATTTCAGAAATTTTGAGAGATAATAATATGCTGTAAATGTGAACTTGCTTCATCATACTTCTCGACCGTAATAAAGTTAAAAGCCGCTATTTAACAACCCAGTGCTTGACTTTTATCCAACATTATACAGCAAAGCGTCTAATGTTTATTTTTATTTAATTTATCTAGTAGACTTGGAGAACTAGTCAAACGCTGAGGATGTTACACCAATTTCGTTAATATTTCTGAACCATAAAATATCAAAAGGTACTTAATTTTGAGGTTGCATATAGCAGTTCACAAAGCTCATTACACTTTTGACAAATAGTTGGGTGCATAGGTAAATGGAGATTGTCAATTTATCGTGTCTAAAGACCCTTTCCATAATACGTGTGCATTGGATCATCTCTCAAAGTTTGTGAAAAGTGATAGAAAGTGCCGAAAATCTTTTATATGTACCTTCAAGGTCAAATCATCACCAGTTGGACAAACAATAGTTTCCACTTTGGTTAGCCCATTTTCCGCATTTCATCGTCTCTAAGAGGTTATGAAAATTGTGATGAACTTTGAAAACTGTTGTACGATCAAGGTAGGTCATCTTTGGAGCTCTAGAGATATCAAGCCAAATATGGCGCCATCTACGTCTAATGACCATCTCTTTAAGCAATTTGACCGACGTACTAAATACGGTCAATGCTGTACCGCAGCAAAACGATTGTATTTGCAACAAAGCCAACCCTCGTCTTTCTTGTTTAGAAGTATTGGAACTGTATCAGAAAATCAACAGTGATTCTATAAAAATCAATATTTTTCGAAAAACAAAATTAAAATTTTAAAATGTTTGCAACAGAACCCATAATTATATTTCTACCGGCTGTAATTAAAAGTAACTCAACCAAACCTGTGCGAAAGAATGAAAAAGTTTAAAAAAAATCAATAAATTTCCGAAATGAACACTACATCCAGTAAACCAGCTATCAAATCTCATCAATTCAGTGTAGAGTGGTCTATGTAGAAACACTTACCCTTACCTTTTAAATATTTTCTTCTTCATTAGAATAGATATTATTCCAAGACGATTATTTAAATTCCATTTCATGTGTGTATACGCATCCATTATTCATGTTCTAATGTCCTTGTTCCCGTTATTGCAATAAAACCTTTATACGCAAAAAGACTGCTCTCGGCAGTTGATAGGGAGGGAGGCTGGTGTTAAATCATACGTTCCTCGGCCGTCAGCGTTGATTCCGCTAGATAACGATATTTTTACGATGAGCGTTATTAATGGAGCCGCAGATCCCTGTGCTTAAAAGTAACAATGACTTATTTCAGTCGCAGAAGAAGACAATTATGCGGAGACTGGGGCAGTGTATGGGATGCGGCGGTCTACCCATACTCTTCCATTCGGTGGTTATAGCTCGTGATACGAAGACCGGCAATATGAGCGTGTCATGTAGGGTTATGGTCCGTAGAGAAGTTAGCGAGAAATTTGCCGTAAGCAATAACATATTTTCTAACAAGATTTAGCTAGTTGGGAATTTTTGCGCATCGCTGGGTGCACACTTTTCGCTTGCTCCTGTTCCTTAAGTTTCACAGCAAATTTTATCTGCACTTGGATTTGTATGTTTAATTGTCTTATTCTGGACCGCCAAAATTGAGTTGAATTCTCCTAGGATAGCATATAATATAAATAGGAATTGTAGTAAAGTTAATGCTCCTAGAATTCTTATCATGCTATTATTTAATATTTTGTCAATGAAACACTCCTCAAACATTTTATCTAACATATACATATGTATGTACATATATGCACAACATCTATTTTCGTAAATTCTGCTATTAGTATAGTAATTTTGCTTAATTAAAATTTTCAAGCAAAAGATTGTTGGCCTTTATCGTTAAAATATATTTGTACTTTGTGTGTGTTTACAGTACCAGATGCGGTTATTCTTGGCTTTCTAAAATCAAAAAACGTCTCAAGCTGAGCAGTATGGTTTTTGATAAATAAAAGGCCTACTTCCAACTGTCTTGTACCATTGTGATCCTTTGTGACACTACAAAGATAATGAAAGAGGTATTCTGACATATAGCCAAATCATACGAAGCAAGAATATATTAAAATATATTGGTTGCACTTCTTCTTATAACCAAGTCAATTATTGTAGTTCCTGTAGGTTGCAGCTTCAGCTACATAGTGCGATAGACGAAGAGAAGAAGATAAGAAGAACTTTAAGAATCAACAATGAATTGCCTGGCGCTCATTTACACGCAGATCTCGTCTCTGTTGGATTTTCTTGGACCATACAATACGGCACTTAAGGATGGCGCCTGAATCTCCACTGATGCTGTGTGCACACTCTAAAAGAATGGTCTTGAGGTTTAATTTGGCAACACTACTAGAGTTTTCGTTTGATGCTCGCAACGCTTAAGCATAATCTCTCTATATACTAGAATATATCACTAGACAAGATTTTGCAAAACCAAGTGTTAAAAAAATTCCATTGTGAGACGATTTAGAAGTTTAGTCATCCGACCAGAACTGATTTCAGGAAATCGTAGGAACTGAATATCTAGTAACTTTAAAACAGAAACACAAACAGTAATCTCTTTTCTCAGTATAACCATCGCCATCTGAGACAAAAAAAAATATAATGGATACTCATTCGCCAGTCAAAGTCAATCGTTTAATCCACTTCCCCTAACTACATACATAAATTCTTCAGACTCTTTGGGAGATCAAGACTTGAAGATTTATCGAAGTGGCAAGAACAGCTTCCTTTATTAAATGACTGGCCAAAAGTCCAAAAACATGGATGCAAGTATGGACTTCCATTCAGTATTGCATCACAGGTAATACAGGAAAACTTACTGTTTATCAATGGCTAAAAACCAGATATGTTTGCCGAAACAGCGTTGAAAATGAGCTATATAGCCAAGCTCTTGACGATGTTGTGTCATATTGAGTAGAGAGTGTGGTTCAGGGCTTTCACAGCTAGCATACGAACGGTGGTGGACTTTTGATGTACATATATCGTACGACGGCATTGCGCAGCAATGATCAGACTATGTTTCGGAAATAGTGAGGTTGTAGACTCGCACACTCCTGCAATTATTGCAATAAGACGAACTAAGTTACAGAAGTTGTATGATTTATGGTGATGGGCAGGACTATCTACTGCATGGTTTTAGGCGTGTACCCCTCGAAATAAAAAAAGAACTAAATGTTGTTATTGACATCAGCAAACATGATGTGAGATGCATTTTGGCCATTTGGTTTTTCCGAGATAAATTCAGAAAGCCATTTTCCAGTTGCAACGTTCTACTTTTTCCTCAATAGGCTTCTCAAACAAGAGCTAGCAAACATAGTGTAACCGTATCTAGATATCGTTTTTCAGCAGCGTTTTAAACATTTTCTGTAAAAAAAATCAATAAATGTAGAGCAATATGCAGTGGCGGACATACATATATTGTTGTATTTTGTGAAACCTTCAGAAGCAGGTACGCAAGTACATCCTTCGAGAAAGCTCTCCACTAAAGTTTGACATCTTTCTACTGGAACAGTGTATCATGGTTCTCTTCACTCCTATGGTCATAAATCTTCTAAACTTTTTGGACATTATTCTTTATAGCAGCCGTAACATCCTCACATAGATTCAAGTTTTGGTTTTATACTGGTCAGTTCAATGTTTATATTAAGTATACTTTACAATGAAGGAGACTAACGTAATGCAAAGCTGAAAATATGACGAGCGATTTTGTAACTGTATATTATCTATAGCTTACCTTTACATCTGTAAATGCTTATCAATTTTCTAAATCCTCATTGTTTCCTATTAACAATGTAATACAGAACCAAGTAGGGAAAACGTTTTGTTGTGAGGAAATTATTAATTACTCGGATAATAACTCCAAACTCTTGGAAACCACATTATAACTTACGCGATAAATAAAGATCATTAAGGAGATAACAATTGAATTCAGAAGCGTTTCAGAAATCATTCATTATATCAGCCGGATAATTTATAGTACATGAACAGGATTACTTAATTAAATTTACGTCTTCTCGCATTTTCATCACATCAGCGTCTTATTCTATTAGATTTTTCAGTACTATGACGCAATGTTTGAGATAATATAAGAGGTTAACCTATTAAATCAATATAAATATAAATCTCA
Source organism: Popillia japonica (assembly GCA_004785975.1). Lineage (NCBI taxonomy): Eukaryota > Metazoa > Arthropoda > Insecta > Coleoptera > Scarabaeidae > Popillia > Popillia japonica. The sequence continues at coordinate 11,721 of SMLS01072100.1, forward strand.
ATTTTTAACGAAATATGTTTCCTTGTAGTGTTCCTCTTTGTGCTTTACAACATAAATGCGTTCACTCGGCGAATAACAATTATGTATGTGGGTAATTTGAACATAAAATAGCCACAATTCTAAATGATAGGTAGTTACAACAAATTTATCTCTAACTTTAATTGACTGGTTGCAGTAGTAACGGTTTGTCGTTCATCCAAAGTTTGGCGGTAACTTTTCATTTGACGCCAAATTTATGTTTCCACTTTATCGGTGTAACTGCATGGTTTCAACAATAGCAACTAGCGCCACTTTCTGAGAAACTTTACACAGATTTTTCGTGTTTGACCAAAACTAAAGTGGGTTTTATCACCCGCTAGCGTGGGAATTAGAAATAAAATTCAAAACATGCAATCATAAAATTGCAAATCTATATTTTATTAGCTAAAATACAAATTTGACGCGGGAGAACTTTCACACTTTACGTGGCATATTGGGCAAACAATACATTGCATGTTTGGTACAAGGAAAACTTTCCACGTAAAGTGAGAGGGTACGTCAAAATATTTCTGGGATTAGAAATATTTTGACATAGGCTACAAGCCTGGCACTTTATGAAACTAATAATATTCTGTACGATTCCAAGTATTAAACTTCTTAACATGTGCTGCATCAACGATATTTGAATATTAAGTAATTCGTTCATTGGCTAATAAAGTATTCCGAACAGATAGAAGTCGCACGGAGGCAGATCAGGCGAATATGGGGAATGGTTGATTAATAAAATGAGATTTCTGGTAAAAAACATGGTGATGTGTGTTGGTTTATCAGACGGCATATTCGCATCGTAAAAACAAATGAGCATTGTCTTCATTTTTGACTTTTGAAACCAAGATTTTTTTATTCCTGATACGGTTTTTGGCCTCCATACGAAACTTTGACACTTTGCTTCCAGATTGTATTGAAAAGATCACGTTTCATCACCAGTAACACTATTGTAAAGAAAGGCGTCGTTCTTTTTGCCTTCTTTAACGAAGTCCTCGCATTGTTAGATACTGGGCAACTTTTGTTCATCAGTCAACTTGTGCGGAGAGAGCGAGCACACCCCTTTAGATAGCTCAAATGGTCGGCTAAAATACGATAGATGTCTTTAGACTTTTCCAATTCCATTTCCATAGACGATTTTGGCCCAACTTTGATAAAATCACACACTTTTTCGATGTTCGCTGGCGTAATCACGAATTTCAGCCGGCCGACATAGGGGTCGTCATAAATGTCTTCACTGCTGTTTTTAAAGCGTGTATAACACTCACTAACTCTGCCACCAGGATAAACAATCATCACCATAAACTTGTTGCATTAACTGGAAGGTTTCGGTAAACGCTTTCCCAAGTTAATATTGGCTGTTTGCTCGATGCTCATTTTGGTTAACCAACTGCCATGGAACTTTTACTGGTAGCTGGCAAAGGATGTACCATTCGAACGTCTCTAGCCGCATATAGGTGGCGCCACTAGAAACGTACATATTGGCAGAACCCTGTTTACTTTGAGACAGACTATGTGGCTTTGTCAAAATACTTCAAGATATTTACTACTACTGCTATTTGAATTAGCTTAGTTTTAGTGATTTCAGAACTTTTTGATATCTTTCATTTGAACAATCCTATTATTCCCTTCGTATAAGAAACGCTAGCTATGTGGTATATTAAATGAGGCATACCTAGTGATTTCGTGTCTAATGCGCTGCTACAGCAAAAGGAAAGTAAATGTTGTTATCTTCCTCAGTGACCTTTGTTGCGTAGACAGCGCAGAGGGCTGATTATAAAATCAAAAAGATAATTTATAAAGCACAACAAACGAAACGACGTAATTAAACCAAGGGTAGCATCATTTGTGCTAATTAAAATTAGGACGATTAAACTTAGTCAACTGGCAAATTGGATTCAATATTGATTAATTTTAAAAGAAATTCAATTATAACTAACGAACAAAGACCAATTATCTTGCCTTGCTCATATACGTATATATTTTATAGGCACTGCTCTTGAATTTTATTAAGATTTTACTTTTTGCTGAGATAAGTAGACACTATTGTAGCCATTGTTTTTATGCTGCTTGTAATTGTTGCACTTAACTAATTAATTGACAAATGAATTCATTTATTTTCAGCTGGTGGTGATTGGTTATATTTTTTGCTGTGCTAATGATCGCAACGCTGTTTGATATAAAAGGTTCTGATCTGGTTTGCCTTGAAATTAGAGCATGTTAGCAGAACAATGTTTGAAAATCACTTTTTTGTAACTTTTCATGTTTGAAAGTTAAACAAAATGAAATAAAACAGCAACGCTCTTGAAGTACTAAAAAATATTCATTCTTTGTCTTCAAATATCATAATCTACCAAATAATTCATAAGCTGCAGCTTTAATATATGCACTGCAGGAACTAAATGCGAAAGAATTGCAATCTACCACCATTAGGTAAGTGCCTTGAATGTTATAGGGTGATAAAACGAATATATCACTTGATGAACTTCATTGGCTATAGCAAAACCTACTATCTGTTTCGAAATTAAGGCCACTCGTGCACGTATTTAGTTAAGCACAATTATCATTTGTTACCCTTGTGTGTCAGCCTGCAATTTTGTCAAATTTAGCTTATCATCACCATTAAATTTATCAATACCTCTTTGTTTTATATGGCTTAATTACTTATTTATTGTACTAGATCGTTATAAATATCTGGAGGTGTGACTCGACAGGAAATCCTGATAACTGCGAAATCTTCGTGAAAAACTACAACGCCACGTCCGTATGTCGTTTGTTATCAGCGAAGAACCAATTATGGACCACTTTTTTAGATCATTTCGATATGGAAGCGAAATGTCCCATTAAACCGGTGAGTCTTAATTAATCTAACGGCGACGCCGTCTGCCATTAGAATACAGACATTATTGCCTATTTAGTGATTTAAAGTAGTTACTGCTGGAACCCTTCGAAATTTCCACTATATTACTGCCGTTGAGCATTGAATACTTGGCGAAGTACTATTCAGATGAAATATGTACTTGGACACTGTATTAATTTTATCGCGACGGTCGCCAATATCGCAGTCGCCATAGACGACAAAACAGATGAGGATCTAGTTTATAGCATGTTGGTAGATGGATGGAGGGTTCGCAGCACGGCTTTGCTTTCAAATTAATTAGATTAGTAATGTGCTAAGTCAATTATGAAACTTTTAGAGTATGGCATGATTGTTACAGACATTACATTATTTTCATTTCTCTATTTCTTTTATTCGTTTTTCCGAACAGTTGCACGTTCCGTTAGTATAACTAAGTAATGATTACGAAATTATTATTAGAGGCAGAAGCTCTTGAGTTGATAAAGTATTGCTGCAGTGAAACGTTTAATTTCCTCAGAAAGTATGTGGAGAGTTCTTAGTAGATTAAATCAATATCAAAGTTTGTTACGGTACACAGGGTTCCTCTAGATGTTAATAATAGAGACGCAGTAGCGATTAAAATTTCGTCATTCAGTTGGAATGTAGTAGATATTATACTCCTCTAAAAATCAAAACATTTTGTCTTGTTTTGTACCTATGATGCTTCTAAAACTTCTTAATGCGCTTACCAGTAATAATTTTATTTTCGTAAAACCAATTGATTGAGTTATCTCACACTTGTATTCATGGAAAAAAATTATTTGTCGCTTTTAATCCAAACGATAATTAAATGTGTAGTAAAGTTTGCATCATAAAATACTTTAAGCATATTCGGGATAGACGCTATGTTTTCCCTACTTTATAAAATTTTACTCGTAATTACAGTCAAGGGTACCAAATCTTCTCTAGATTATCTTCTCATTGTCAGTATTTTTAAGGTAACATGGTTTGGGCAGAGTAAATGCTTCCTATTCGTTAGATCGATCAATCTGAAATGAGTAGCTTTTACGATCTCATAAATTGCTATCGTCCTGCTGCAAAAAACGTCATGAATCCGAGCTGTGGCCCTCTATGCGTTATGAATTTTTTTATCTGCATACCAATGCTTTTTTCCGTAAATTTTGCCGTATACCGTTGACTAGTCAGAACTGTGTATTTCTAAAGAAATACAATCTTTACCGTAAAATATTTTCCTGAATACTAGCCAAGAATTCAACTTGTATTGTGAAGGATTTGTCTATCCCTGAATGTTACCACTACTAAGGGCTACTAGCTACTACCACCAAAGTTGGTGAAGTTGGTTTGGTTTTACTGACAAAATTTCATATGGAATTGGTTGGCATAACTAATAAATGTAATTTAAACGCTTTAATTTTTATATTGTAGTGAAGTTTTGTCCTCGTTGCAGACTCATGTTTTCTCCAATAACGGTATCCATGATAACGTTGAATTGTCATAGTTGTATACTTGTAAAGAAACCCATTTTATCATCAACTGCAGTGATTACAGAGTAACCCCTAATGAGGAGTTTTGAGTGATTGTGCTGATCGCTTAGTTACAGAATTATTTGAGAAGCTTCACTGATACTGAATTTATTAGCGACCGATTTTGCAGTTATTTTATATTTAAGTTCCAGAAGTATTCTACCCTTTTGTCTAAAACTGCGTTAGCGGTTCTAGGCAGAGATTAATATTATTGGAAGATGTGCTTAAGTATGTAAATCTTCTGAGAGAAAGGATTTCAATTTCTCCGAAAGTCAAACAGCTGTAATGGCGTTGAATTGTAACATCATTACATAGAAATTAGTCTGGGAATGCTTGGTGAAACTAAAGAGTCTAAGCAGCGAAAAGAGAGTTGCTGGTACGCTGGGTACCAGGACACCCTAAAGTCAGTGTGAACGAGATAGCTAATTTATTAGTAAAGAAGACCGCCACGACATCGATTATGGAACTAGAACCGTTTTGCGAAATAGTGAAAAGCACCTATAAAAGTGAAATCAAGGAGAGGGAGGTAAAGCTCCAACCAACTGGGGAGAATCTCCATGGTCAGGGTCACCTTGGGAATTTCATTGCTACAACTTAGTAGGAATTGTCATTGACGAGAGAGAAATGCCCTCCTTAAAACCATTTCGGTGTATAAAATTTCCTAGACTGGATGTGGAGGTATAGCTGCGGGCAACTTGTAGCTCATGTAAGGGGGCACAATAGATCATCAGGTCGCAGGATAATATCACCCTCAACTTACATTCTGAATTGTAATTCAGTACAAACATGATTTTAATAAACAAACATTTATGTACCGAATACAATTTCATGTGTTTTCTGTTACGAAATATAATAGGGTAATAGTAATAAAAAGTTATTTCTATTGTATTAAAACTTTGAAACCATTTTTCTACGAAAAATAAACATTTGAATACACATGTTTTTATAGCCGTATATTGTTACATACCAACTTTTAGCTGACTAGGGTTCGTGTTTATCAGTAACTTTAACGCCATAGCGAAATAGTAATTGAAGATAAACTGCATGCATATTTCATTGTAGGATATGTAAATTCTGTACATCAGCGGAGGAATATTTAGTTTCATGATCATATTACATTTCCACACTATATATTTACATAACCTATATTAACGCATTTGAACAGAACTCAATGGTAAATTATAGAGATGAACTATAGAATAAACCGCAGCACTACGTAAATGTATAACATACAAACCAGTGCGCAACTATCCCTGGATTCCTACAACTACATTTCAGAGGCTCTCGCTGAATATACTTGATAACAGAGACGAAATTTATTTCATATAGAATTTAAAATAAATGCAGTAGATAACATATTCTAATCTCTTAGGCAATCGAATGGGCATTTGGTTAAATTGCTTTAACTATAATCGTATTTGCAACACGTACGTAACCACGTCACATTGCGGAAACATTTGCCCCTAAACAGATAGAGATCCCCTAGAGACAACACTTTCAGGTATATGCGCGATTTCGGCGTAGGTATATCGTCGCAAGGCTTTTCTCGCGCTGATTTCCTAAATTTCCAATTCTAATTCTCAATCCGCGTCCGCTTAGTTTTATACATTTTTAAACCACCTTGCGCTCCATGCCTGTTTGTCGATCTTATCGTCTCCCCTTCCTTATTGAGATTCATTCGCTTTTATTTGAAAGTCTTGTGGTAGGAAGCTAAACGAGAAATTTTAGATAAGATGAAAAAAAGGTTTCCATTTCACGATAATTATCTTGGAGGGTTCGAAATGGAAAGTTTTTAAATTGATATCGTTTTACTTACTTTGCTTTTAATACGTTTATAAATGAGGGGCATTTACTTTTTCAGATATATATTAGTCGAATAGATGAATTCTATTCTGTTTTTCTTCATATAAAATGAATGTCCTCAAATAATGTTTGACTTCGCTGCTTACTTCGGCACTAATGAGAAGGCATCTACATACATATATGTAGATTTCATTTTCATACAATTGTGATATGTATCATTATAGTCATCATATAAGCTAAGATCAGGGCATTTATTCGTATGCATAGTTTACATACACGCGGATAATATCAAACACCAGGTACAACCTGCATTTATAATGCAGGAGTGGCCATTCACATAATATACGAGCATGTTAAGTTTCTAACACCGTAAACAGTGCCCTATTAATTACACCCGAACTAGATAGCATATAATGGTGCATACATGTAAAAGCATTTCTCGACAGACCATGCAATTTTAAAGAAACGCCTGTGTGTGCATAACACGGTTTTATAAAGTGTACCTGTTGTTGCGTAAAATTGTAATAGACGATTTAATTTGTTCGCTAAAGTACCTATACCTCGAAGGCGAATTCTATTAACGTTTCACTACGTTTGTTGTGTGAATGATTGAGAGAAATGATATAGGATACTAAGACAAGTTTGGTACGCTCGTTGCAGAGATAGTTTTCGCCACAGGTAGGTTATTAAAACGATCTCTGCTCAGTAATACTGACTGTGTTAAAGTCGGGATTTTCTCTTACTCAATGCTATTCTAACTTCCTGTTTATATATTTTCGTTGCCTTTATGGCCTAAGTTATTAGCGTAGCAGTGATGTCTGAAGAAAAACGTTTGTTTTGCAGTACGTATTTATATGAGGTTTAAAGTTTACGGTTTTGTTAAAAATTCTGATATTTGCAATATTAAAATACGAGATAGTAAATATATCAGACATTGTGTAATTTTCTTTTAGCTGAAATTGGGGATGTGTGTAGTGATTATCATCTTTGGATATATATTGGTTGTTCTGCGCTCTTTATATGCGCTTCAACTTTTAATCATAATGAATAAAAAACAAACTAGTAGAGTGCCTGAAAGCACTAAATTATAAAGTAATTCAAAGTGGTGTTGCTAAGGCATATGGATAGAGATAAAGAGGAAATGCAGAATAACAGAACTAACATTACAGAGTGGATGCTACTGGAGACAAAATTGTATCTAATTCGTTTAAATTGATATATTGTGGCACACTTATGGCAGATTTATACAAAAAATAACTGAAAGTGTTTCTACACTCCTAACACTAAAGTTTTATAAAAATATACAAGTTGATACTGATATAATGGCTTGTGATGGTTGACTAATTGTAAGGCGAGGGGGTAAAGTGAGTGATAGTAAAAGGGACTGAGCTTTCCAACATTAAAAATTCAAATTTACGTGACAAAGAAATGTACTTTTGCTATGCAACTGTACTATATTAGAGAATTCTACCAACAGCAATCTAGATATAAAAGAGGAATCCGTAGAAAGCAAAATTAGAAATGTATAAGAAGTAAGTAATTTTATTTTTGTCAATAGGAGAGGGGGGAGGGAGGGTAGTTAGGTCTGGAACTCACTTGCTCGTAGTAATTGAACATGGGAAGCCAAAACTGAAGATGCTTCAAGATGAATATGAAAGCTCTACCAGCAGTAGAAATGCATGAATGATATTAAACCTATTTTGTGATTCGTTCCATAATATTCTGGTCCTAAAGTCGCGAATCGCTCTTCTCCTCTTCGATAATTACCTGCCTGATGGCAAAATATGAATGACATACAATACATATCTCTCAACTACTGTCGTTATACACCACTAATATTAAAGCAAAAAAAGTAAGACATACCGGTTATTACTAGCATCAAACTCTGAAATCAGCATTACTTAGGAAACAATGAATCTTAGATAGCATCGGACTTTACATTCCTAGGTGCAGATTTGTAACTTTACTAGATTTTTAGCCTAAGTTTGTTCTAATAGCTTATTAAAGCAATTTATATGTAAAATGAAAGCAAAAAATAGTACAGTTTCGGTGATCAAATGCTGGCTGAAGTTAAGATGTAACATGTTACAGTGGCATCATTACCTCAGTTAAGTGCTATTGATTGTTACAAAGCTACTAACTGGAGAACCTACAACAAACCTAACAGAGATTTATATACTCAAATCTGGCAACAGCAAGAGATGCTGTGGTATCAATATTGTTTGAAAGCCATTGCACGTGCACCGCCTATAACTGGAGCGTTACTGGAACATGAAGCGGTTTCGGATATTTGGAGTATAATTTCATTTATAATATGTTCGTGAATCATCTTTCGTCAACGAAACATTCTAGATGCAGTACTCCTAATCACTACCTGAACATTATCAACTAATATGGCTATGTCTACATATTTGAACACGCAAACCACTAACCCTATATCCAATAATATATCTAATAGCAACATCAACCCCAACCTTGTCATTAAAATTTACAGGAGATTACAATTCGTTCCTAGTCTCACTGACAAAATTGTGAATCTGTTCCGTCACTATGACAACATACAAATTTTTACCTATCCCATTAAGATAATTTAGAGATTTTTTTCTCAACTCAAAAACAAGATTCTGTTGCTATAACAGTCTAACCTCATTTATAGAATCAAATGTCGGGATTGTGATGGCTGTTACAAAGGCCGAACTGGGCAGAGACTTTTAAGTCGCATTTCCAACCACAAAAGCGACCTCAGATTTAATCGCTCTTCTACCGCCCTTTGAGTACATACTGAAGAGATGGGCCACACTTTTGAACGTAATAAATTGAAACTTAATTTCGTAGAAGTGAGTTTTATTCAGAAGACTGTTGCTTCAGTTAATTTTAGGAAAGATGTTGAAAACCTAAGTCCCATTTATTCTGATTTAATCAATTAACAACGTTAGGACCCTTTTACTTCTTCGGTATTTCATTCTTTTTAAAGAAAAAAAAATTGCTTCAATCAATCAATTTAATACTTTACTGTATTTACTCTTGCCTCCTTTTCTTTTTGCATCTGACTGTACTTTGTTTGTTTGTTTAAATTTTACATAGATCTGTTTTTTAGATGTTATTTGAATTTGGTTTCTAATATCAATTCTCGGAGCAAACCTCCACATAACGTTTTCATTTGCATTTGATTGGTTTTGAATAACAAATTTACACAGCTGTTTTAACTATTTTAAAATGTACCTTATTTATCACAGTACAACTTCGAATATTTTCTATTATTTATTATAAAATGTTCAATTAATGTAAGCAGTCGCAGTTTCATTCTCTTTCGTATTTTTTCTTATTTCTATTGTATTTTAACAGTTGTCTTGATAAAATTCGAATCCACGACCGAAAATTCGACATTTTGAATAAAGAACTTCCTTCAAAAAGAGGCCTTTTCGTCTGCCTAAGATTATTTGGAGTAAATAGCGTTAACACGCTATTAATTATCAACACAACATTTTTTTGGGAGTAATATATTTTTTAAGTTTGCAAGAGCTAATAGAATCACTGATAAAAATTCATCTCTACACTGTGAATGCAGCAAAAAAGTACAGAAATTCAGTAAGCTGTACGCACATTCACTAGCACGAAGAAATAATACAATTGGTTATAAGCATAAAAGTGGAACATACCAAATACTAGACTAGTCAACAGTTATGGGAGTTATGGGGAAAAGTGTAAATGGGGTACAAAAGCAGAATAAGTGCAGCTTTATGTGATAGTCAGGGCAACAACATGAAAGGATCCCTAATTTTTTGTCAGTAACAGTAATCTGGTATCTATCAGTAACGTAAGAACAGAAAATCCATACGGAGTTATCATCCAATCCAATAAAATATGGCGCACATTCTAGGAATCTATGGTAACAGGTACAAAGCGTCACTGACTGTCCAGCTTTATACAGACCAAATGTTTCATTATATCACAGAAAAGAAGATAATTTTTTCTTGAATAATAGGTACATACTGTCAGTTTACAAGACTTTCAATTCAAGAACCTGCAAGGATTTTAAACTTGGTAACAATAATATCGCTACCAATATACGCTCAAGCAGGTTTTATGGTTTGACATCTACCAACACCTATATCGAGTACAAAATCTAAATCAGAGCCACATGTAGCATCTGTTCAACCCTTCACGTGTTCATGTTTAATTACATTCGCTACCGCAATTAATTTACAGTTTTACAAAAAGCAACAATTTGGAAGGCAGAACCAGCTATCAAAAGTTAAATCTGTTAAAATTGGAAAAAGCGATTGAATATTTAGGCGCGATTTTCTTAATCTATCACACACTATTTCCTTACTGTGAAAAACATTTTTATTATCTTTATTATATTTTCTTAGCGTTTTAATGAAATTTGAAATTTCCATACCAGCACATTAGTTATTAAATCCAGCAAAATGAAGCCAATTGTGCTTACAGGTTTCGTTTTAATTAGAGCTTTCGATATTTTCTTTGATGTGCTTTATGAATCAATTTAGAAATTCTGTATTATATTACTGAAGAAAAAAAAATAAAAGAAGAAAGGACTCAAAGCATATTAATTAGGGGCAAAATTCTTTTGATTTTCATGACTTGCTAGTATACAGCAAATCGCCATCCTGTAGTTATACTGTGGTATTTTTATATTCCTTATTTATGTACATACAAGATATAGGTATTACAACGGTTCTAAGCTAGATTGTTGTGGAGTTATAGAATTACAATAAATAATAAGTAAAAGTAATGATTAATAGTGCAAACACGTGTTGTTTGGAATTTCGCTTAATATTTTGTAATTTAATTCTATAACGTATAAGACACATTTGAAACTTGAAATGTATCCTTCCAATTGTTAGCTCTATAGCTCTACATTATTCACTTATCCTATCGTGACTACATCTAAAATATAGCATTATTAAACTGCATTATTTTAATTGCAGAATGTATACACTCTGGACAAGATGCCTCTAGATTCATCCTTCCTTATGAAGTATATGCCAATGCCAGATGCATTGTGGAGAGCACAACTAACAGCATGGGATGCTGGAACATATCTCGCTTGCGTGGACTTAGATATGCAGATAATTTCATCATACAAAAACAATCGCAATACAAGAAGAAGATTGTAAACGCGTATGCATAATATAATGCAGATTAACCGGAAAATAAAAGTTATCATTTGTCATTGATCTATTCCTTTAGATAACTGTAATGACAGAACAACGGTTGTAAGTTTGTATTTATCACATAGTTTGTGTTAGTAGTTATTATTTGCGATTTATGTACATGATACATACCTGCAATAAGCACCGATAGATAGTCAGATGTATGTACATATGTAGTTGATTGATTGTAACGTTCTCTGAATAGAAAATAAAATTATTAGGTGAGTGATTGTGTAGTTTATCCTTTCGTGGTGAGTATTATAATGCTGGACATGATTAACTACTGTTAACAGGCTATTTGCAGAATGCATTGATTGTAAAGATGACGGAATGATGTTATCAAACGATCTACAATTTATCCCATAGTATACATATATGTACATACATACATATTTATGTATAAGTGTATATAATAGGTTGTGCAAATTGTAGGTTTTATTTTGCGGCAAAAGGGAACAGATTTCCTAGGAGTAATAGGTACCTATAGTTCGTCTAATGGATCTTTAGACGCACGTCATCAATTTTTATGCGTATGAATGCGTATTGCAGACATACGTATTTTCCGCACTTGAATATTCGACATCGCTATTAAATAAGGATAGCTAGATTAACCGACAATCTTTGCTTATGTCATCAAACAATGACGTGCGTCTAAAGATCCATTAGACGAACTATATGTATATATACACTAACTACCGTGTACGAAAGTTTGTCTCACATACAAAGTTTTTAAAATACAATAATTTAAAACAGTTTACTTCACTATTTGAAGGTATTATTGTTACTATTTGAATATAACATTGTAGCTAAATACCTACATAATTTATACGAAATTCCCCGAGAATAATTACTTGAAGATAAAACATTGTAAGGTTTCTGTATGAGTGAATAATGAAATATTTGAACGCTTAACGTTTCTAAATGCCACTTTCTGCTATTGAAAGCACTGTTTTACAAATATGTTAAATATGCTGCTGGGCTACAGTGTAGATGATTCGAACACCTTAATATACCGTGGGAACGCCTGCGAGCGGTCGATACCTCCCCTGTGTACGCTATACTCTACTGTACATTTGTATTGGCAAAAATATCTTGCTGCATCTTAGTTCAGCGATACATTAGATTTCCTAATATATAGAATGTGAATGTCTACCTCGAGAAGAAACAAGCTACAAGAAACTGGTAAAAATGGCTGAGAAATAAGAGATAGGGAGCATTAATATTTTCGTTCAAAAGAGTATACACAAATTTTACTAGCGGCACTTGGCGTCTAAGCTCTAACGATTCGGCATCAAAATAGTGAAGTAGAAGCTGATAGTAATAGGCACGCTCAACCTTTCTGTTTGAAATATAAATATTTTAAAAGCTTTTTTTGAACTTTCTCTACAGTTTCTTCGTGGGAATAATAGAACGGATGCCAAATCAGAGAACCATACACCAGCTTAGATCGAGGAAGAAGAGCTTCTAATCAAAAAGCCCATCAGCATCTTCGTAGACGACGTTTCAATATTTTCTCGATGAGTAGTAAAGGCAAGGAAATTATAAAGGTAAATCCTCAAATTTGTGTGTAGTGTCGCCGGACTGTGAAGCAAGTGCACTAGGCACTGAACCACTAGCCGGTATAAAATATACACAATGGGGACAAAATAACAGTGATGATATATGTATATTATATAATATCCGCGATGATATATGTAGTGGATCCTCAAGTGACTATGTCCTAGAGTTATTTATAATACAGTTATCGGAACAATTTTACTACACTCACACACAATTGCACCTTCGCTTGCGTTTAAAAATAAATAGAGTCTCTTTTTCCGTTTTCTTTTTATTTATCACGACCGACATCGTTTCTCCACTTAATTGAGGGCTCCGGGAATTTGTCCAGAGATAGATAAATCTCCGGATGCAAACCCTTTCACGATCGCACGACAACCGGGAAAGTTCCGGATTGTGGCAGAGACAAACTGCGTGGGGTAAGTGGTAGAAAGGAGTTCCACGCATCGCGTAGCTTCGAGGCAATTTAATACAAGAAATACTAATTTTGTTAGCAACGTTATGTTGACCGCACACCAACACACTAATGGAAACTTTAAATTCACGAAATCGCAGCACAGAGAAATAGTTTTAATCTAGGTTTAAATCTGTTGAGTCTCTATTTTTTGTTTTACACATTGTACCAGTGTTGCACTTCCGCTCAAAAGCGGCATGAAAGCTTGGAAAAAGCAGGACGTTCTGTTGGCTGTGTAGACTGTATCAAACGGGATCGAAGTAATTGGAAAAGGAATCGAGATAGGTACACGTTTGAAACATCGTAACATAGATGAATTATTAGTAAGCGTGTTGAATCTGTATATACATATGTAAATATGTATGTATATATTTTTCAAAGAATTTGTACTGACTGTATAAAAACGATAGCATCTGTTTTTAAAAATCCTTTTAAATAATTCTCCTTCATAAACCATATAGAAAACTTTTTCAGTACAATGGGGTTCAAACTTAACGGAAAGATTTATCCCTTGAGTACAATTGATACTGATAATAGTTTATCAGCTCAAGTATGACAGATGATCTTTTTTAAACATGCTGTAGGCGCAGTAAGCTTCTGTAGTATCATTACCCAGCTATTACCATAAGAACCCTAAGTAACCAGTCAACAAACAATAGTCAATTTGTCAAAAAGACATTAGTCTTTACAATTTTGTGAATTTTCAATTTAAAATGAAGTAGGAAAGTGCCTTATACTGTAAACATAACATAAAGGAGGCCACAATAGCATTTTGTAACAATTTGCTACCTACTGAAAATATGAAGAAGTTTTCTGGGAATTGAAACATGGCTTAACAGGAAGAAAGTGAGAGAAGTAACTGAAGAAGTACTGCTAGTGCTCATCGGAGAAAAAAAAGAAAATTTGCAAATCATCAACCTTGTGGAACCACCATTTCATGCCGAAAGCTACACCTAAATTGAAGAGAGACAGATATTTCCAAATATAAGAAAGTAAATCCGTTCATGAAGAGAAACAATTGATGATATAAACCAAAAAAGTCTAGGGTTTTCACTAAGAAAGATGTCAGCAGATTTTTGATGGAAGCTCCTGATGAGGATTTCTTACATATGAAGATACGCACATATGTACATACGTATCACTAGTGTTTTCTATAAAAACTAATATGGGTAAATTCTCAAAAGGTGGTGCTAATAATGAAAATCGCAGGACCATCCAGACGTGAGGAAATAGCAAAGATGACGCTCGATCACATAACCGACAAAGATTCAATGCTGTTTGTAAACATTGGTGACACAAAAAATTATGTAAGCAGAACATTTGTCGTTAGTGGTGGAAACGAAAATGTTCATTTACATCTTTATCGAAAATACGTAGCCATACGACCAACCCAAATTCCCCACAAACGCCTCTTCATTTGTTACAGAAAGCAACATTGTAAAATCCAACCAATTAGAATTTACACTTTGGCTAATATACATATCAACCAAAATAGCGGAATGGTTGAAATTACAACATTCGAAAAAATTCACTGGTCATTGCTTTCAGTGTACTTTCACATCAACATTTTTAGCAGATGCTGGTGATATTCACATCAAAAGACAGAGAGGGTGGAAGTCTACATCAGTGGCGGAGGAATATATAGAAAATTCAATTCAGAATAAAATTAACATCGCAAAGAAAATAAGTACACGACCTACAGGAATACTACGATGTCCGGAATTGGCAAACTCGTTTATCTAGAAGACGTTTCTAATATAAACGTTTAAAATACTAATAAAACTATTTATTTTTCATTTGTAATAGCGCACAATTGTACGCTTAATGTATACTAGAAATAAATCTAAACGTCCAAATTTCGTTTCTTGTGTTTACAAAACTGCCAGTTAAAAACTGACTATGTAGTCTGGTAAAATGATACTTACTAGGTTGAAAATTATTTAAATATAGTGTTTATTACATTACGATTCCAAAAAATAATTTTGACGTTTTATACTTTTCAGTATTACCTATTAGCAGTTTCTCTCCACGGCTCCAAAGTCATGCCATTGGTACTACCACTCACTTACTATTACTACAATTCCGTTGAAGTAGAGATGGATCCACTAATTATTTACCTGAAACAAAAGAAAATACTTTAATTTTATTGAACGATTTATAAGAAAGGCTAAATAACAAGAATTTAGCAATCTGTGTAGGAATATTGTATGCATAAGTATCAAGTTACACATATAAGGAGAAATTTGACCAACCTGATTTCTTGGCATTAAAGCGACTGCATTTAAAGCATGTTATAATAAGAGTGTCACCTTTTTATCATTGGTACTTTTTGCGAAAAAAAGAAAATTCTCTTACTTTTCTGCGAAGAGATCCACGTTCATGGGAGCTGACTAATATACCTAGAAAAGTTTAGTTATTGCGTGTCCGCCAAGAAGTGTTAAGCGTAACAAAATGCTCAGAGTTTAAAGACGTCAATATTATCACCGTTTTAGTGACTTACAGGGATAGAATTGTTACCTATCAAGATGTTAGTTTGTCCTATTGCGAAAGTGACGGTCGTGTTAATTGTATTGCAACAATGACGGTAATACGTGTGTGTCGTGTGTTGACAGAAGAAGGTAGAGGAACACGAAGAAGACCAACTGGTCAACTGAGGCGTACCACAGAGCGTCAAGATGGTCGCTTCAGACAAGTAGCTCTACGCGACCGTTTTGCTACAACGCGTCAAATCGCTGACCAATGGTTTGTATAAGATGTATGATTGTATAATATGTTACTAGACTTTCTTCATACCGTCCACGATTAGTGCTTCCTTTGATTGCGGGTCACTGTCGCCAACGCGTGCAGAGAACGGCAGCATTGGGAAGCAGAATTGCATGATGTCGTCTTTGGCGACGAATCGCGATTCTGCCTATTGGGCTCTCTGGAGATTATTGCTTATGACAGACGATCACCACTTCCGTTTATTGGAGGCAGCATCACAGCTGTGCGTTATGGTGATGACCCAGAAGCCACTTTACTACCTTATTTAGATGTAATAGAGCCCATGGGTCGCAGTGGAATGATGCCGTTGGGTCAACTCTAATCAAATATCTCTCTCTCTATATAGATGTTCTGCCGCTACTTACATACATATAGCCACAGTGTCAGAAAAGAAAATCGATAATCATTAAAAAACAAATACCAAAAGAGCAAATATAATAAAAACTGCTAAAATACTACGGCTTCTTTTTTCTTCTTGTTTATGCACTAGCGTTCTACTTATACTTATTTCTACATCTTTTAAGTTTTAGTGAACCACTGTTCGATATTTGTACATATAAGCAGCTTCTAAGTCGTACATTTTTACATTTTTCACCAAAAAAGAACCGTGAAAACAGCACATCCTCGAACCTAAACAATAACCTTTCCAATATTTCACTGACTTCTACGTACTCGTATTTTATCCAAGAAACCTGCTGAAGCTTTTTATAGAAATTCATTTTTTCCCGGAATATATTGCATTATATACGTTCGACACATCTGGTGTTAAGTCGTTTTTTTGGGTGTCGTTGCGATGCTCAGGCGTCGTCGTCTACGACAGACGATTTATAAGCGGAAGACCATTTGGCAAGACGTGTATATATCGACTATAACAGAGATGTCAACCCCTAAATCGCTCCATAAATAGTGTCACCATTAACTGCGACACAACAAATGGACCATTTAACAAAAAGAATATGCCATAACTGTAAATCAATATTTTGATTGGTTTCTGAATGCGAAATTCTCCGCGATTTATCTTAGGCTGAGAGGTTATTTAAACAATTTCGGAGGACCTTTCGCCTACAAAGTGGGTCAGTGCTCTAACGTAAATTCTATATAAAGCGGTAAATGACAAATGTTTCTATGTTAATCTTAATTGCATCGTAAATGGGAAAGCTTAGGAAAGCAATTATTACAAAATACGTATTAATTATGTTTGTTTTGATGACTATTCAGAAACATTACCACCAAATTGCTATTTGGATTACATTTCAGGAAAGCTATACAAGGGTGCATCAATATAAGCAAGACCAAGAGATGACATAGGATCAGGGATAATTATTGATTCATAAATCGCTTGACTTTATTTATTTGGACTATACATATGTTCTAAACAATAAAAAAAGTTGGAAAACATCAGAATGAGTTAGAAAGGGTTTATGATTCTATTCAAGGTTCGAACTGAATTATTGGACACAACCCTACTAAAGTAATTTTGCGGTATCTACACAAGAAGTACTGAACGACTTCGTCAAGTGCTTGAATGATAGTGCATAACACACCTAGAGCACGCTTCGAATCGATTATCTAGGGCATGCTTCTAGCACATATTTGCAATGGAGTCTTATCTAGCTGTTTTCTCTCAAAGCCATAAGAGAAATTACCCATTTAGACCTATTATCTCTTTTATCAGATCGCCCAAATATAAATTGTCTTCGTTCCCATCTAAAATACCAACTCATACTTAAATCTCCAAAGCCCACTTCAATATTAAAAATTGGGCTGTTAGTAAAATAGAACTAAGTTATTTAATTTGATATTTTCTTTGTATTCACCAAAATCTCATCAGATATTATGAAAACTATCACCACACTTCACGATTTTCTAAAATTATGCAGCTGCCGTTTCACTGCATGGTACACTCGCCAGAAACACATTTCAGCCTTTGATTGCTATGTTTCATCTGTTGAAGCAAGATGCGGCATCATTACTGTTTTAACTATTAAACTCGTTGAGACTTTATGTGTGACATTTCCGACGACGCCTTAGACATATTGGACTGCTTTAATGGAGGAATTAAGTATTGAAATACAGCAGAGCAGCTGAGTGCTTACAAAAATACTCAAGGTTTGACTGACATATAAACCAACCTTTTCAGGTATATATCTAAATTACCGTTAAATATTTTAGGAGATTGCAAAAATTATCGGAGTTAACACAACAACTAATACAACTTACAGGTCATTGTAGCTGCGGTTGCGCATGAATATGTTTGGTATATAGTTTAGCATAATTGTTATTTATACCTTAATTACATAATGCTACACTTTTTAGGGTTTTGCTTCACTTTTTCTTAGTACTGACATAAATGCTAATTGCTGTATAGTACTACATAACTGTCGACTTACTTTCAAGTATGTTAGGGCATGTCGTCAACTGCCCTTGTCAACATTAAATTCTTTATTCTATTGCAGTTGTTTCATGGAAGCTTCTAGTTACTAACTGATTACTGCACTTTAACGGTAAAATCTTCATTTATAAAGTCAGGACGCATTAAGCATTGTTGGGATGGACATAAAAAAGCAACACGTCATAGAACAGGGGATCGATTTTGCTGTCATCTGAAGTAGTTCTTAATATTTTCTGTTCGATTTCCTTCTTATAACAATAGGAAAAGAAAAACAATTTTAAGTGTGTTTTTCTCACAATCAATTGATTTTAGATGGAAGGCATTTATCATATCATAGAGAGGCAGCAGTGAACAACAAGCAGCGCGGCCTTGCGAAAAATTTCTCACGGACTAGTAAGTAATGGACGTTTTGGAGGGCTCTCGTTGAATGTCTGTGTAATAAATTGCGGAAGAACTACGATATCTATACTTTGTGTTTCGAATTGTAGGAATAAAACTTTATGTAACAGATATGGTAATTTGACGTGTTGGAAAATTGTATTCTATTGGGTCTTCTATTCTGGTGAAGAATGACTTTTATGTTACAAGAATTTTAAAGTAATGTTTAAATTAATAAATAGATTTATATCCATTTTCTTGTACCCGATAGTTTTCAGTTTAAATGACTTGATTTCCTAAGCTTGATAATCTTGAGGTATGTGTGTACATGTATCTGGGAATATGAATTTTGGAATGTTGATAAATGCCAGCCGTAAATTTTGTGGGAAACATTATTTGGAAACATTTCTGCGTACTAAAAAAACATTTTTTCATTAAATTACAAATTCCGCACTATTTCTTTGTCTTACCATGTACACTAGTGTTTGAATCAGCAAATGTTTCATAAATTGGTTCGTCCAAGTCATTAATAATAATAATAATAAGAGTTTATTGACACATTGTACAATTGTTAATAATAATAAAATAAGTAAATAAGCTAAAATGGTTAAAACTAAAATAGTCCACAATACGGGAAATGCTTTCAAAGTAACAAAAATTAAGCACATAGTTATATGTTAAGATATTCGTCCAAAGTGTAAAATGAATTACTCTGTAAAAATAATTTTAGTTTAGTCTCAAGTTGTGGTATGGTTAAGGGAGTTTTTGAATTTACGGGTAACTTATTATACAGTATTATCGCCTTATATCTAAGACCAGCTTCAAATAATTTTGTTCTATGCCGAGGCACACTGAAATCATGTCCCTGGCTGGTTTCCATTTATTGTATATGTCACTATTTTTTATGAAACTCGACTCATTTGGTTTGAAAAATATTATAGTTTCATAAATATTATAGTGATACTAATGTTAAAATATTTAATCTTCTAAACAAAGGTCGAGGCGACGTAGAAAACGCTGCACCAACCATTGTTTTAACAATTGTTTTGTAAGACGAATAATCGTTTAGCACCAAAAGAGTTCCCACCAAAAAATAATTCCATACCTCAAGCCATCCTTCCACATACGTAAAATAGAACAATCTGAGGCAGTGTATGCCTCCTGACTTTAAAACGAACGTATAGCATATAAGTATGTAGTGCCTATGACATCATACTTTCCAATTCAGAACAATGAGCTTCAAATCACAAAGTAGAATCTACAGTTATTCCCAAAAACTTAACTTCACTACATTCCGACCTGAGTTCCCCATCAATCTCCAAACACATTGGCTCTGCCCCTATCAAACAACATTTTAAATCTCATAAAGCTAGTCTTTTCACCATTTAACCATTTAAGACGAGACCGTTATCCTTACTCGATTCCATTAATACAGGAGCTAATGGAAAGGAACTAAAATCTTGTGACGATTCTTATTTTTAGGAGTACCTATTATATATAGCTAAATACAAGTTCTTCCTTTAGGATGCATACAGCTGTAGAATCAGAACATATTGAACGTCTATGTACAATCTGCAAAATACCGTGCTGGACAACGTGGAAAATGATCAATTTTCACTAGATAGGCGTGATGTAAAAGTTTTTTAAATCTTGGTTCCCTTCTTTTTCGTAACAGTTTTTTTACAGTACTTGGGGAGCTCAGTGTGTGTAGTGGACGTGTCACATAATTTTGGGGGTGGTAACAGCGGTCCAATCAGGAGATTCTCCAAAATACACTTTAGTGACCTTATTCACACATAAGCTAGTAGATAGCTTCAATACCTGATGTAATACAGAAATAGCAGCGATTGATATTTATCAGCATGATAATATGTTTTTATATCACAGATACGTCACAGTTCTACTTAGATTATTGCATTTGGTACCAACCTAATAAATAATTATAATATAAGAACTTAAAGCTAACTTCTTCACAAGCTGTGATACAGAGCATGCCACAAACTTAGATAAATACACAAATAATACTGACAAATGTACACATAACTTGAAACAAAGGTATTTGGTCATAATTATATGTATAGAAAGCAAACAAACGACCTTTCTGAAAGAAATATCGCGCACCATATTTGGAATGGAGCAACCGACAAAAACTATGAACGCAAAGTATATGAAATTGCTGTGCAATATGAATAAGCGAACTATGTGAATATAGCTCTAGGGTATGCAGTGAAATTGCACCTGATTCGACGTTTTCCAACGTCGCAAGCAAATGTAAACAATTTCGTTGTTCTGCGAAAAAAATCAAATAAGCACATTCCTTGTCAATCTGCGGTTTGTAAATATTCACTGAGAGCTGAGGAAATACACGAATACAAACAACTAACAACAACAGGTTTATCTCTTAAAGTAGCACCTTATGTGTTTCATGCTCACGCTCGCTTATGTACTCTTCTACAACCAAGAAATAGCAGAAGATTTTTGTCCCTTATTATTTTCTCTTCTGCTAAACTAAAATTGTATCCTGATTTCAGCACTACTAGTTACATTTTACATCTGGATTAGCTAGAAGGGGAGATTATTTTTGGCGTACACTCTGCCACAGCTTGATAATTCTACTACCCAACAAACCGAAGATTTTCACTCCTTTTGTATTGGATTAGTAATAATATTTAGCAAACATGTACGGTATTCCAAGAGAAATTAAGATTAGTAACACTCTACCGCCGTTTAGGGTAGATTGGCTTAATGTAAAAAATGTAATAAGGTAGAAGGTGGCTAAACTGTAGTAGCCTTAATCACCTACAATCCTCAACCTACAATCCTCACCTACAATCCTCAACAACATGCGATTATATAAGGGAAATCCACAAAGTAACCTCTGTTTATGTATAGCGTGATAAGTTGGGGGATAGCGCCACACCAGTGTCGCGCATTCTCTTAACTTAACCTAAAAATATGAGTGCCGCAATAGAAAATCCTGCCAAGTGTGAAGTACGTAGCGTAGTAAGATTTCTTTGTATGTGCAAGAGACATTCAGGACCAATTCATCGTCAATTGTGTGCCGTATACGGGCCTAATAAAAGAACTAATGTTCACGATGTAGCCAGGGCCGATAGGCCGTCTCTTGTCAGTGTTGACGTATTGAAAAGAGTGAATGAAAAAGTTCTCGTAGACCGTTGCTTCACAATATCGGAACTCTCCGATCACTTTCCTAAAATTTCTAGGAGTCTTCTATACGAGCTAGTGACAGAAAAACTAGGCTACCAGAAGTTTAGTGCTCGGTGAATATCAAAACTGCTTACCGACGACCACAAAATCAAAAGAGTGTGTTGTACCATAGACTTTCTCTCTCGGTACAACGTTGAAGGAGACGAGTTCTTGAACAGGATCGTTACTGGAACTGCGTGCTGGGTAGGCTATGTGAATGTTGTAACAATAGACCAGTCAATGTACCTAATAGTGTCATACAGGTTCCCCAAAAGCAATGAAAAACCGTAAAACTTTCTCTGCTAGGAAAATCATGGTTACTGGGTTTTGGAATGCTAAGGGCATCTTGCTCATTGATTTCATGGAGTGTGGTACGACCTGCACTTCTGCAGTGTATTGCTAAACTTTAGAAAGCAGTGTCGTGGTCTGCCGACAGTTAGAGTTATCGTTGTGTGCAACAATGCTCGCCCTCACACAGCCCAAAGAACATCTGAACTTTTGAACAAGTTCAAAAGGCACGTTTTTGATCACACCCTTACAGCCCGAATTGGGCTTTCAGTGATTTCCACCTGTTCCCATACATGAAGCGGTGGCTTGCATCTCGGCGACTTGCCAATGTCGAAGAGCTACAAAATGCCGTGACAAGTTGGCCATGTTTTTAGGCCAGAAGGTATTTCAAAAACTATTAAAAGATAATGCTTGGAATGCCTCGCGAATCGTCTTGGGTTCTATAAGTCCATTCTATAAGCTCGTTTGAGTGCTATAAGGATTTAAGACCCATCATCCTGAACCAGTTCCGATTCACCTAATATAAATGCTACACCAAGTGATGTTAGATTACGTTGGTATCGAATTACACTAACTCCAGCCCGTGTAAAACTAGAATTCTTTTTTTTTATTTTATCATTCCAGGCTGTGTTATGGTGGTCCTATGAACATGGGTTCAGCTTTTTATGCAATCATTAGAGAAAACTTAAAAAGCAATTTGTATCTCAGTCTTCGCACATCTCTCGAAGTTCAAAATTCCAACAATGGCTCAACAATCCGCCTGTATTGTTGTATTTTGTAGATGCTTTTTAGAAGAGCATGACAAGAATTCTTGGGTGAGGGAAAAATCTGAGAGATTTTGTTTAGGGTTTTAAAAATGGTTCTGATGTTTTCGTTACAAAGATTCCTCCCGATGTGGTTAGTAATCACGTGAATGTAGTGGAGAACGGTGACAGTTTGATGACTGCTAGTTTCCGTTGCCTTTTAGGGACTCATGGATGACTGCTTATGAGCCTTTGTATATTGCTGAACCTATATTCAGTAGGAAGGAGAGCAGCTTCGACGTGATTTAATTCCATGTTGATATTATCTGGTTGGGAAATTCAAATTGCTCGATGAGCAAGGGAGCTGATTACTGATTGCCTTTGTGCTGGATGATGATCCGAGTTGGTGTGAAGGTACTGATCCGTATATGTGGGTTTCGTACACACAAAGTGTCCTAACTGACTGTTTTGTAGAGGAGTAACCAATGTATCCAGAACAGATATGCAACCGTTTGCCTTAATGTCTGTTGCCAATTTAATGTCAGAGTGTTGACTGCTAAGAAAATCTAAGAATATTGGAAGCGTGTCTGCCATGTTTCCCGTCTCAGATAAGCGTGTTTTGAAACTGTATTTTCAAAAGTTTCAATCAAAATAGTAGCTACCACTGGGGAGAGCGAAGAATCCTTAATGCCTCTAGAGATTTGTTGGTAGTACTTTTCTTGGAAAGTAAAATATATGAGACTACAAACTGATAGTTAAAGAATCACAAACTAAATCGATTTATATTTTTGTGTGTGTATTTTTGCCTCATCCGCTTTAAGGAGATAGTAGCTTCAATGGGTAAATGCCTGTGTAATAAATTAATATTTGCTCTAGAAGCAACAATTAACCCACTTATTATTCAGGTCTCATTCGGAGAAAATAATCGGTGTCTCCATCTTTCCTCCATTCATAACGTACATTAGCCGCATCTCAAACGTCTACAAATGATAATGTGGAAATCGCGTGACTGTTACGCAAGTTAAATGTCGACGAGACGTGTGTGTATTTTCAAAGATTCCTTTACCGTTATACGGCATGTCAGAGAAAGGACAATATTACTATTTCTATAAAGGTAGTTGTGCACAGGACTACTAACTATTAAGATTTGCGAAAATATATGTCTTTAATTTATATGTCTTTCGGTTTTTTAAGCTAAGATTCAGTACATGATGTAATAACATCAGCTCCCAAACTTTATGTAGGAATGCTTGAAACTCAATCAGTCTACGAGGACAAGAGGGCAAAATCTCTAACAAAAGAAATTCCTATTTTTCGAATAATTCGAATATATTCGTACGTATATTCTTGTTAATGATCGTATAGGTAGAAGGTAGCTCTAAATAAAATTTTCTCATACACACATCTGGATACATATCAAATACGGACGAAAATGACTTTGGAGCACTCGTACATATATATAAGTACTTATGTACGAGTGCATACGAATTTCAGTTTTATTAAGTAGAAAACCAGTAGCAAATGCGACGCTTTATCTATCTCGGAGCACATTTAAATTCAACGATTCGTACTCCATCAGGCTCATTCTAATACGCAGGCTATCGACTTCAACTCGGAGAGAATGAAACAAATGTTACGCCACACAATCATCTGTAAAGGCGCTCTTCTCTTCTCGACAATGCACCTATTGTTTTTCGTATAACGGACTCGTTAAAGCAGAGGTCAGTGAATTCAAAGGATTTTTCGTTTCAATAGCACGTAGACGTATGTATGTGTGTGTATGGGAATCTCTTTATGGACTACACTTCACAAAAAGTTCGATTTTCTACTTTTCTGCAATTCATCGAATATATATGTATACGTGTGCAGCTATTTCCAAAACAAAAAAAAATCCGTTGGATGGCTGTGGTAACTAAAGTTAATTCATGAAATACACGTTTCTTTTAAGAGGATTATAAGAATAAGTAATTTCAGTATATGTACATATGTATGTATCTATTGTATAAGAGAGAATGACATAGGAGGACTTCCTGTTACGTTGAAATCTCTCAAAAAAAATGTAACGTTTGTGCTATTGTGGTTCATACTACTGAATGCTTTTCCAGATATTCGTATCTCCATATTATTCGAACTGCAAATAGAAAATTTCTCTGGAAGCTTTCTAACTTTTACGTTAGGTTAAACGTCTATGAACAAGAGAATTGCACCACTACACTGCAACCGATTATAAAAAGCATTTATAGTATAATGAGTTGGAGTTGCCAAAAATAAATTAGAAAGTTTTCACCAAGCATTTAACAGGGTTGCGAGTATAAACGATCTTATTTATGTACCGTTCATTATGAGTAGGGTTAAGTAAGTAATTTCTAAGCGTAAATCAATTTTAAAATTAAGATTAGAAGTACTAGCCTTTATTTCGATAGTAATTTATTCAAAAATAACCGCAAATCTGTTGCCAATAATAGATGACACAAAAAATAAGGTCGGTCAAATGATCAATAACATTTGGAAACCGTAGGTAGAAAAATGAAGAAAAGAAAAGAAAGGTTGTTCCAGCAAATCCTAACCAACAAACGAGTACATAATACGACAAAACAAGCTGACAACAAAGAACCACAAAGAATCCCGTCCAGCAGATCCTTATCGCTTAATAATTTCAACAGGCTTTTCTTTCAGCAGACCCTAAAAAGATACGTTTTTTTATTTCGAAAATTATTTACATCTATTACCAACGCTAGTGATAGGGAAACAGGTGCAGAAGGATTCGGGTAAGGAATGAAATACTCAGACCTAATGGGAACTTACTCCAGTGTCCTGCAAGGAGAGATTAATGCTAGTCTGCTTAGTCTGGGAATGCTTAGGAAAATTAAACAATCTAGGGGGCTGCTGGGTACCAGATCATACTGGAATCAGTGGTATCGAGAAAGTTAATTTGTTAGGAAAGAAGGCCGCCATAACATCGTTTGTGGGATCTGAACCCTTTTGCGGAATAGGAATGAAGGATGATTGAGAACTCAAAGACAGGGAGCAGAAGCTCAAAGTAACCTTCTGGAAAAATCTTCCTGTCCTGAGACATCCTAGGGTATTCCTTGGAAACATGAATAAGTAAAGAATAAGGACTTTGGTAGAACTAACAATAAGTAGGAACAAGCTACGTCTACTAGTAGGTTTTCTCACAGGGCACTGCCACCCTAGCGATCACATGAGAAGGATAAGGCAAAAATACGAAACACCTCATATCCAATTATGTAGATGGCTGTTGTAGTAATTCGTGCCGGATATTTTGGTAAAGGTGTCATTGACGACGAGGGATAAACATCCTCCTTGAAACAATCACAGCTGTTACAGTAATACCAACAACTTATAGCTTATAAGGGCACAATAGATCATGGGGTAGCAGTGCAACATCACCCTCAACATCATATTCTAAATTCTAAGTCTACCAACGGTACTTTAAGCAAGTATTGACAATTTCTTGACTACGTTTATTTTAATTTCTGAAACGAGCTAGAAACCAGGAGACTCGTGTTCATCACTATTGATGTGCCAAATTTAAAACAAAGGTATTTTGCTGTGTTGGTCGAAGCAACAACAAGAACGCTTCCAGAAGATGTGTACATTCAAGAGAAAATAAGGTGAAGAAACTGTATGAAGAATGCAATGCAGATGTACAATATATTAAGATGATTTTGAATCGTTTTTGACTTAAAAGTAATTTTGGTAGCGTAGTTGACAGACACATGTACATATGTCACAATTATATCTGTTATGCACAAACTTGCTTGCGAATATTTGTACTACGCGTTATGCCCTGGCTAAAACTGGCTCCATTATGTTGTTCAATCCTCTTTATAATATCCAGTCATAGATGTAATATTTTCTCCTAGACAGTGGACACTGAACATAATATAACTTTTTGCCTATTATTAGTCGTTCCCTCTTTTGATATTATATATCATTGATGGCTTAGTGTGGTCACTACCATTCTCAATCATTACTATCGCCGTCGTAATTTCTACCTCGCTTATTTTTATCCTGTTTTCTATGTTACTGGTATTATCTGGTGGTGGTATTATTAAACTGTGTTCAATAACTGCCACAACTCTTTTTATATATTTCATTTCCTTCTCTTACTGCATACATACTTTAGGTATCTTTGCCTTACCATCGTGGCTCTTTAACTTGTCTGGTAGCTCCATTACAGTTTGATATCCGTTGCTCAGTTCTTTAATGATAATAATAATAGTAATAATAATAATAATATAAATTTATTCCATAATACATCAGTGTGGAATACGTCATATGTAGTAAAAATAAAGGTATATATGTATACAGCCATAACAAAGTACACGACATTAACAATTTTTAGTTAGAAAATCCAACATACTTACATATATGTGTACATACAACAATTAACATGATATTGAAAATTTTTTTTGTAAAAAAATCATTGACACTATAGAAGCATTCACTCAGTAAATATCTTTTTAGAGTACGCTCAAATTTATTCACCGGAAGGTCTTTTAAGTTATCCGGAAGATGGTTGTATATCCGGATACACTGGTGCAGAGCTTGGTTCTGTATTTTTGTTAAATGCGTATAAGGTGACACCAGCCACGAATGTAACCTTCCCCGCGTCTTATAATCATTGTCAAATTCAATTTTTTTTTTAATTCATTGTAGTTGGTTTTTACAAACACTGCCGACTCGAGAAGGTATAATGACGAAAAGGTAAGTATACTTTTAGACTTAAATATTTGCCTGCACGAATCTATGTAACCTAACTGAAAACACTTCTTATACAGGCCTTTTGAGTAAGCAAAACCCTTTCGCTATGAACAGAATTTTCCCAGAAAATAATTCCATATTGAAGGCGACTCTGAACACAGGCATGGTAGACGGATAGCGAAGTCTCTACACCAACACCACGCGAAATCACCATCAGTCAATAACAGTAACTTGATAGCACAGACACAACGCTCACGATATGAGTCTTCCAGTCAAGCTTTGAGTCAATTTTTAAACCAAGGAAAGAGCGTTGATTAACAGAGGTAAGTACTTCATCATTATAATCTATAGCTAATTCAACGTTGTTAAACATTAGTATATTAGTCTTTTTTGAGTTCAGTTGGAGGTTGTTATTCTTGAACCATATATCCATGACTTTTAAATTATCTTCTAGTTTTTTTATTAGACTTTCATACGTATGTGCTCGTACTACCAGTGTTGTGTCATCCGCATACATGACCGTAAGGTTATGAATTACATCCGGTAAGTCATTAATATATATGAGAAACGCCATTTGCTATTAGACACTGTTTTCTATTACACAAGTACGATCTTATCCAGACATGCGCCACCCCTCGAATTCCCATCCGCTCAAGTTTGTCCAACAACACACCATGATGAACTCTGTCAAAAGCCTTGGACAAGTCCATAAAAGCACAAGCCGTCATCTCCTTTTCATTTATTCCAGCCATTATATCTTCCAATAGTTGAAAAGTCGCTCTTGCAGTAGATCTTCCTTTCATGTATCCATTTTGGGCGTAACATAATATATCATGTTTTTTCATAAACTGCAATAACCTGTTAAACATTATTTTTTCAATTATCTTGGAAATGTTTGATGTAAGAGATATAGGTCTATAATTGTCAAACTGTGCTCGGTCTCCCTTTTTGTAAACAGGTCTCACCACCGTGCACCCCCACTCCTCTGGAAAAACACCCGTTGAAAATGAGGTATTAAAGATGTGAGCAAGAGGAAGTGCTAAAATTCCTGAGCATCTCTTTAAAAACGAGACCGGTATCCCATCCTCACCTACCGCTTTCGTACTTCTCATATCATTTATAATATTTATCACTTCGTGATGTAGATGTACATATTTCCTGCGGACTCTAAAACGATTTGTTTAAACTCTTCCCATATCTCTATATATACCTCTTCCTAGATCAAAATCGTTTTTTACCGGTTTCTAGATGCATAGAACTATTGTAGGTACCACGTGTAGTGAATAAGTAAAAGCAACAGATAGTAGTAATTCAGTTTTTTTGTAGTAATGATAATAATTGGCGTAGTCGCTTGGTGTATGGATTAAGTGATGCAATAGAATTTTAATGGCAGTCGTTAATCGAGGCACATGAGAGATTTATGTGGTTTATCCATTTATATTTCACTCAACTACGCGTTCTTGAATGTAGATACTATCGAATAACGGAAACCAAACAATCAGCATATATCTAGCCCTCCAATTATACAAATGATTCTACCCAGAAGAACTTAGAACACTCAATACTTTACGCACAATGCCACATTCTCCAATACTCTTTAAAATAATTTAGTTGACCTCTCAAACATTCCTTTAACCTACGCTTTATCACATAACATGTAGAAGAGAAAAAAGATCAATTGAACCATAGTATTTTATAGCAAAATTGGCTGGAAAACCAACAACGTTGATATTGATGGATAAAGGAGTTCCTGCGTAGACCTACGTATGTATGTACAGGTGTGCTTGCGTGCTGCCTGCTACGTAAGTTCTCGCGTTATCGATACAGCAGTGAACCGTTACCGTGTCGAGAATACCATCCACATACATCGTAAAACGTGATTTGTTATTAGATAAACAGTAATAAATAAAAGCTCCGAGATTTATATTATAAAAGCAGTGAATTTTACGCGCTAACTTTCTTGACACGTAATAAAAGCAGACTTAGGAATTAATAAAACTAAACTTTCTTAGCAATTAATAACGAGCTCACTGTTATACCTTTACATCATATGTAGAGTATAAGAGTTCTATTTTTTGATTGGTGGGATATATGTATAAAAGTTTTACACAACACTAATTGTAAGTAGCGCAGAGTCGATGTTGTCATGAGAATACTTTAGATGCTCTAGCTGCCACTTTATTACCGTCAAACCTGTTCAATAGTTGACCGCTTTCGTTAACAAAATAAAAACATGTTTCTTGCATAAAAGTATTGAAACAATGTATAAAATAGTTTACCCAAGAGGAAAGTGAAATGAATCAGGCTTCAAGAACCTTGTCCATATTTAAGCGAAGGTTGTTCAACACGCACCTGTCACATAATGTTTCCAAATGGTATGATTTGGTAATCGTCAACAGAAGAGATGTTCACAAAACTTATTATATTGTCAGCAAATATTAAAATTTTACACTTGGTAAGCATTGTTAGATTGACAAGGAAAAGTTCAAACAGCAAGGACCTGAAAGCGCGCCCTTGCAGAATCCCTGATATTAGAAAAGAACAGTACGCCACTATCATATTAGGCGTATTCGTTTAACTGTTTGGTCATTTTAGGTTAGTTCAGTTTCTCAAGAAACTGATCTGGTTGTGTTTTGAGATTGAACTAACCTAAAGTGACCAAACAGATATACGAATACGCCTATGTAACCTATTTTATAAACTGAGCTCTTTTGTACTTGCTTTGTTTTTGGATAATTTAGAAAGGATTTATTGCCGGTGCGATAAAAATAGACTGGCGTTGAATGTTTCCAAATGTAATGTAATGAGCTTTATGAAAAGAAAACAAGCTGTTCAGTATAATTATAGGATTGCTCACACTTCTATCCAGAGATGCATCAACATCAAAGATTTGGGGGTTACTTTTGATGTTGAACTAACATTTGGCTGCTATATTAATACCGTTGTTTCTTAGGCCATTAAGATGTTGGGTTCTATCTTAGGCACTATGAAGCGCTTTACGAATATTGCGAATCTAAAAAGGCGTGGAAAAAGTGCGAAGAAGATTTTTAAAGCACTTGTGGTACAGGAGTTTCAATATTTGCCCTGTAAAGGGTTTCCATATGTGCCTTGCTTCGAGCTTTTTTTATCCCTATCATTTACC
Source organism: Popillia japonica (assembly GCA_004785975.1). NCBI lineage: Eukaryota > Metazoa > Arthropoda > Insecta > Coleoptera > Scarabaeidae > Popillia > Popillia japonica. Next base: position 42,760 of record SMLS01072100.1, read on the forward strand.
ACAGGTTCGCACAAATATGCTGTTAAAGTTTGCAGTTGTGTTATTGGGTCGTTCTTTTAGTAGGAATGTATGAGGTGCCTTTTGACATATTTATTTATTCGATCGAGCACAACCAAGAATGCCAAAATGGTTACATAATAATAATAAGGAGGGAGAGTTTGTGTGTGAGTTTGCAGATCTGTCAAGGCTCAACTACCCGAGATGCTAAGGGATTCTCTAACCGAGAGAGTCCTTCCAAGAACTCGTCTGCTCAGAACCACTGCGCACTCGTTCGAAATAAAAAATTCGAAATTTAGTCGGATCTAAGTGTTAATGACAACAGACGATTGTGCCATAATGATGCATTGAGCCAGGTTAAAGAATTGTAGATCATAATCGGTCAAAAATACGATATAGATATTTAAAAGTTGCACTTGAAGTTTGGAACAACATATTGCTTTTATATTTATGTTCCAAAATAATAATTTATTTTTGTAACACAACACGCCGGCGGACTTCGGCGGACAGTTAAACATCTCAGTAGTAGATACATTGCCCTATAATTAAGTGTATACTTTTGCGGTTGTTGTCCATTGAAATGCTGTCTTCCGGGGTTTTGCCGTGTCGTCATTGTAAAAGTGTGCGTTTCGTTGGTAATGTTACCAGCTACTTCAAAAGTTCTCGGCAAGCTGATTCTGTTGACTTCTGTTTTTCGTTATACCTGTACCTAAGCTTTGCTTCAGTTTGTTGAAACTTGTTTGTTTCAGTTCGTGGATCCACGTTCTTTTGTGTTGGTTCATGTGTGACTGATAGGGGAATGTTGATGAATATCTACATGCTATATAGCAGCATCACCCAAAACAGAAATGATCACTTAGCACGAAACTCTTACTAAAATTCTACGTGGAACACACGCGTTGGAGAAGAATGAAGATAATTCCAGGGAAAGCACGTGCGTCCAGGAAGAATAGTGAACCAATACCAGATTCAACTGGAATGATAGATAGATTAAGGAAAATCTTAGACAAGAAGAATATAAAAGTCAGATAGAACACGTTTAGAAAGATTGAACAAGTGATATCGTTAAGTAAAGACTGTTTAACAGAGCTATAAGCCAAAAGAATCTACGAGTTTCATTGGGCTTGTGGGTCACATATAGAATAAAGTAGACGCAGTATATAACATAGAAAATCTGTAGTTTCACAACATTTACGTCTGGAAGGAGAACATTCCAGTTTTTTTTCTGTCAATTCCCCCATTTGATATACTAAACTTTACTTTATAGTTTCTGAACTGGTATGTTCTTCAATAATTTTCCCTGAATTCGAATACTAATGTCATTATGGATACCTAAGCTTTGAATTTTGCATAGTATAGGTACACTCTAGAGAATAAACTAATATGTTATCGCAACGTATCCACATTTCAAGGATATTATGCGTATTTAGAAAAAAGGAACTAGAATTGCTACGTGATCTTGTTGGTGGACATTCAAACCGAAACACAATTTTACATGTACTGTATATACCTCCTCCATATTGTGTATGTTTAAGTAACTTTAGAAGCTTAGGAGATTCATATTATTATTAATACAATAGAATAATCTAATCCTGCTACCACAAGATACGACAGAACATTGAGAGATTACGCTAGGCAAACATCTCGCCGCACAACCATCTAACGTAGTATACATACATATATAATATACCCTATTAGTAAGTATAAAAAAAGTTTTAGGATGCTGTATTCATACTTGTGCTGCAGGGATATCAACGAACTAAATTAATATTGTTTTGGAACTACTGCTTACTTACATGTCTGTGGGCGGAAACACTGTGAAGGCCGCGGTGTTATTACAAACAATACTATTTCTGTGAACAATAGAGTGATAGAATACCGATCCGATCATTTCTGCTTTCGAACATAACTTGCAATTATGTAGTTAGTCCGCTATTTACACCAGTGTTTATTGCTTAATTTTCTTTAGAGGTCAATGAATAAAAGATTAGTAGTGATCGTATCTTGCTCTTTATAAATATGTACAATGTACATTGCAGAAGGAATAGTGCTATTATTGCAAATTATTAAGTACGAACAACCAGACCGTATTCTAAGATTTCCTAGTTCAATTGAACCGGAAAATGTTTTCTAATAGAATTACTTGAGCGACTGCCAATACATTTAATTTCGAGAACGTTAAGTGTTTCTTTATTTAAATCATTGCAAAAACGATTACAACAATTACTACAAGATTTACGAGACAGAATTATAAATAGATATGTAGTAGATTGAAAGGAAAAATAAGAATACTAGCAATAATGTAAACGTAAAGACGGATTTGGGGAATTATAGTTGTAACAATGAAAAAGCATTAGCATTTCCAATTTCGCTTGTATTGTTGTGAATCACAATAGCTTACCAGTAAAAATTCATTTGGATTTGGAGAATTTCCTCTTATAATTTCTGTTATTAGCGTCTACGGCTGAAAGTTTCGGTAAGAATGGCAATTCAGAAGCAGCATTGATTTCGCTTTCTTCTTGCGGGAATGTATTCTTCAATAGCAACAGTAAAGTCTACTCTGTATTTTGCAGTAAAGCGTTTTGAAGTAGAACTACATATAATCTATACTATTCAGTTCTGTACTATGACTCTCAAAAAATAAGGTACTGTTCTGACGTTCTCAGTAACTTACGACTTATAATATTGCGGTAATAATTATACACGGTGTCCCAGCAATAAAAAGACGGAGTAGTAAATACATATGTAATGTCCGAAGGAGATCACACATAAATATACCAGAATAACGAAGAAAAATGAAAAATTTATAAATTTAGTAGGAAATGTTTATATTAAAAAAAAAGTATGGTTATATTCGTCAAGACACTAAAGAATGCAGTGCAATTTATAATCTATCCATCCAAACTATCCATAAGGTGCTTCGCCAACTGTAGTAGCTCAACTAATATGAATAACGCACCTACATGATCGATTGCTTTCTACAAAGCTGGCTAACTTTTTCGGTGGCAGTAAAAGAGAACAACTGCATGATATTGTTTTTCCAAACAATAGGAGTTATTCTGCTTGAATTTGTCATCATTGCTGATTCCAATAATGGTGGCCGTTTTACAGTAACCTGCTTCACCATACAGATGATACATCATGTCTCATAACTCACTAACCATTCATCAACGAATGAACGATCCCACAGCCTTGCAACAGACTGAATAACTGTATATCTATCGCACAGCTGATTCGAAATGATTGATGAAGCTTTGTACCGCGCTCGTCGAGGACCGGCGTAAGGTCAATTGAATTCTTTATTATTTTTTTCTGCAGTTTTCGTCCGAATAAAGACTTCATATTTATGATTTGCTTTTTCAAGCATTCCAGCTTGAGCTTGCTGGTACTCCGTCTTTTTATTGCTGGGACGCCCTGTGTAGCCAGAAAGAGCCAATTTTGGTGGGAATTTTCGGCGATACACATGATTCTACCGCGTGTGTAAAACTAATATATGATCCTACAATCTATACATACATTTATGTTGTCGTAGAAAAATTTGTTTTTAGATTACCTGGCAATAGGTTAACTGCAAAATAAGTTTTAGTAATGGAAGTTACGTTACTTTATAGAAATGATATGGAGGAAGGGTGAGAATATGCGTCTCTAAACTTATAAAACCTTTCGTAGCCTGGTCTCTGCAAGCTATTACGCCCACAAAAAATGCAGTTCCCAGCTTGTAAATTATACTTTATATATTGCCAATGAAAGCAATTAGATTTTAAGTTAATAATTCTTGATTTTGCCGAATTTGTATGTGGCCATTTAATCAAATTATATTTGTTGAGGAATGAACCGCTGTTACCTTTGATATGTTTAACATGTTGGCAAGGTATCTAGGTGTGTATGACATTCTGGTATGCCACATAAAATCTGGATATGAATCACTTCGATAACGAAAGAGTATCCTTAATTCAGACCGGACTTCTTCTAATAATCAAGTTATCAAATTAGTTTTCTTCACTTTACTAAAATTTGCAGGCGAATTTCTACTAATATAGGTGCATTATTGCATATTTGGGTTTGGTCAAAAGTTTATATTAATATCTCATATGTTTTTCATGTCAATTACAGGTCAGTTTGTGCCATTCTGTTGAATAGTGTCTGAGAAATAGTCCATAGAATAATCTTCTGTTATCGAAAGCATGGAATTACCACGGGAGAACTTTCGAATAGTGATTTACTATGATTTCCAGAAAGGCCTGAGCGCGTATGAGTGCAGAAAAGGTTTAGAATCGGCATTTAGGGCTGTCGCACCATTATTGGCTACTGTTTATAGATGGTGTAAAGAGGACAACCACATTACCTACGGAATGATAGAGCCAATCTGAAGAGATCAATATTTTACCATCATTTACATTTGAAAAGGCTATGAGTCGGTGTGTATCCAGTCATCTAACACATTTCCAAAAAGCAGAACGTGTTGGAATTTGCCAACAAACTTTAGATATATTGTGTGCTGGAGACCATCAAATTATTTCTAAAATTATAACTGGCGATGAAACGTACATAAGGTTTTTTCATGTTCCCACTCGCCTAGAAAGTCGAGGTTGGATAGAGGAAGATGAGGAATTCCCTACGATGGTGAAAAATCAACGAGCAACGAAAAAAGTAGTTTTTTAGAAGTATGGATTTGGTAGCGGCAATTAAATTAGAAGATCAGAATGCAGTTACCGCTAAATGGTATGCTGAAAATTGTTTGCCCACTATGTTTAGTAAAATGCCAAAAAAGGGAATCATATTATATCATGATAACGGATCGTCCCATACAGCTGGGACAACTGTTCAGTATTTAGCGGAAAACAAAATCAAAATTCCTCATTAAAAATCTTCCTTACTCAGCGCATTTGGCGGTATGTCACTTCTGGCTATTTCTTGGGCTCAAAAAATATTTGAGATGGAAAATGTCGGAAGAAGAGATTGACAAGTGTTTGATAGCATCGCTAAATACAACTGGTTGGGTGCTTTTGAACTATGGGCTAACTAGTTGCCAGTATAGTTATTAGATGTCTATTTAACCTTGTTGCTGTCATGTCATTTAGGCACTGCACACGTACGAGATGATGTGACATCTACTAGTGGCACCTTTTTATCGTACAGGTACAAATTAGCATGGTTTGAAAGAACAAAAGGTTTACTCAAACAAAAATATCTAACCCAAACACGTTCTGGCACAGATACTGGTTTTGCATAACTTCCTGTCTAGATAATTTAAACAATACTGTTTTCGCCTACATGTTTCAGCAGCTGCAGCGTTGAAATATGGGATAAAAATTACCGTACTTGAACACACTAGAAATAAGTAATCGGATTGCAGTTTATAGACTTATTTCTCAGAAATGGTCGCCAATGTATGTATGTGATGTACTTACAGAAAAACTATAGAAGCTATACAAATATTTCAGAATCAACTAATTAATGATTAGATATACATAGGAACAACGGGGTTTAACTTTTCCTACTATTAATACACGTAAACAAAGAATCAAGATAAACGGCAAGCAACCAGATCACTTAGTACAAACATTTTGCATACAAATTGATCATTATTTCCAGATCTCCAGAGTACGATATTCGTATTGCTTTGTGTTACGCAGATACTGAACTTCCGAATACAATTACGTAAATTGCGACGCATAACATACTGCAACAAAAAAGCAATGTCGAGATATGTCTCTACACTGACACTGTTTAAATTGGTTAAATACGGTAAAAAATGCATCTGTCACTTCTCGTTCGAACCATCTATTAACATGAAAAAAGAAGAATGTTTTGAAGGGAAATATCGCATCTGCATGCATTATATATCGTAATCGCAACGAAAGTGCAATCCATTAAGTCGTGACGTAATTATATTAAACCATTAGTGTTGCAGCATCTATGTGACGTACACAAATTGCGATTGTAAGCCACAAATTGTTGAATATTTACTCGTGCAACGATAAAATCTGTCATTTGTAGTATATGTGTATCTATATGTGAGTGCATTTCATCAACAGTGGATCCACAACGATACATCTGCCTTTATCCATCTTTGTCTCCCGTAAAATCGACGTTGAGTACGAGCCTGCGGCATTAACTCTGTGATCGATATGTTATTTCAGAAATTGTATAGGTTCATAAATGTTGTTTTGTGTGCTTCGTGTTCGAATACTAGCGTAAGTAAGTTTAAAGTGCATTGCGGCTTCGTTGGAATATACACAGTTCTGGACCATCAATTTTGACCCTTAAACGTAGTCTATAGTGGAATAAACACAGTTTGCAGGCTCCCATCCTCCATGTTTGCTTTTAAAATGAGTTTTTAAAGAATTAGTCAGGAAATAAAGCATGAGAGCAAAGTACAGTCGACTAAAACAACTAAATTTAAGCACATAACAATACTTGGATCCTCTTACAATTAGCTGGTTACATCTAAATATTTAAATGCGCAGTAATGGATAAGGTGTATATTTGCGTGCATAATGATATTTCTACACGTTTTGCATCTATCATTTCCACGGATTTTCACATTTAGTTCTCGATCTGTACTTATTGAACTTTCCTAGTTATTTCATGGCCTCTATGTTTGTGCACTTTATCACGATAGAGATACCTGAAAACTTCGCTTATATTTGTGAATACGGGAGTTGCATTTTCTAGTTGTGCTTACAACTCTTCGAATACATACAGGACATTTACCAGAACTTGAAATATGCTGTCCGTAATGCAAGAGTTTCAAGGACTGTAGAAAACCTTTTTCGTTATATCCTCGTATTTTCTTTCTTTAATTCTATTAAAAGTAGTGTTTGATAAAGCTTGGTTTTCTTGGAATACATACCTACTCACCTTATACAGCTTGAAAACGTTTAGTGTTTTTTTTCAATACTGCATATTCTAGCTTCGGTTTCTACAGACTGACATTTGTTTGTTTGTATGTACAGGGTGGCGCACCACATTCCCGTCGGTTTGTATACGAGAAACGGTAAAGTATTTTAAAAATCTTTTTACTAAGGATTGTGTAGGTTCATTAGGAGCACATTTTAAAATTATTTGGAAATATACAGGTAATCCAAAGAAAAATTGCGTACCAAAGTTATGAACATTTAAATGGAACACCCTGTATATTCGTGCATATTTTGATACTGCAGGGTAAATAAAGGCTACTTACTGTTATATTCCCTATACCTAACTCAACCGGTTTTCGAGATATTTTAATATTTTTGAAAATTTTTGAAATAGCGCACATCTTCAGCAGAGATGGCCACTTTATTTTTCCATATCAATCATGATGTAGCCCTATGAAAATCATATGGTACTGGAACTGCCTTTCTAACTTCTAAACAGCCTAGCTTGCTCTTTTGTTTCGTCATTCTGGATTGCATAGTTAAAAATCAGCAATTATTCACTTGATTTGCTGTTTCCAGCAGTAACTACCATTGTATATTTGTTATGGCAACTTATCATAAGCAAATGATCATCATACTCATAATTAAAAGATTTACATACTTCTCTGGCTAAATATTTTACCGACTTCCAAGGACTTCTGCATGTTCAATCTAGCTAAATCTAATAATTTTCAAAGTAATACCAGATTTCTAATAGCAAAAAAGTTGCCAAGAAGGACAATCTGCTCCTTAGAATTTGGCGAGTCGTTCAATATTTATAATTCGCCGAATATCTCACAAAAATGTAGTCGAGGCAAGTACAGTACCTATGCGGTAAAATAAACAGTACTGAAACTATGGAACGTTTATTATTTATTATATATATGTATTTGCTTTACACTACATATATAGCAATGGGTACTGTAACATTATATAGTGTTGCAACATTATTCACGACGACATTCCCGGTAAAACAGATGTTCAAGATGCCCTCCGGTTAGTTTGAAGCAGTATTCGTAGCGTTCATCAAGATTCACAAATATGTCTGTGAACACAAATTGTTGCATGGCACGAAAAAAACTTCGAATTTTAATTCGCAATTATGGAATGTCAGAAGATATGGAAAAACAGTCTCTTTCAGTATTTCCCATATGCACGCATTAGGTGGTGTTAGGTCTGGTGAGTGAGATGGGTATGAGAAGAGAGTACCATGCAAATTAAGACGATCCCCAAAATGATTGCGCAGCGTTCGAAGAGACTTCCCAGCCTTGTGACAGGTTACTCCGTTCTACAGAAATCATTGTTGATTACGTGGTAGGTTCCTGGCACGACAAAATCGCTGAAAATCGTGCAGAAATGGTGTGATAAAATCTGTTCTCTATAGCGCTCCTGATTCACACTTAATCGGCTGCCATCGTTTGCTTCAATGAAATATGGGCCCAATAGTCGGTCACTATGAAGGATTGTTCGACGATTATGTGGGGGCGTTTGAATCCAAGAAACCGCGTTGTCTGTTTGTCGATGTATCCGTTTAAATGAGTACGGCTTTCATTAGAACACCAAACATTCGACAAGAACGATGTTCTTGTCTTACACGCTTGTCAGCTTAGCTAGGCCTAAATGCGTCGGCAACTTCTTTTAAGCTTGGACCGTTTTCGCGCCCTTTTCCGTATGACCGAAAATTGTGATTCTCAATAAAAACTTTTTCTGCAACAGTGAGAACCATCCTGAAGCAACTAACATTTAAAAGATATTCAGATATGTTGTGACCACGTTCGGAAACCACTCGGTATGTGCCAGCACATGACACGTCCACATTTCACACATGCGCGTTTCAGTAGTGTTTATTTTGCCGCATACCGTATTAACAGTATAATTTAATATTAACATTATAATTAACAGTGCTTCTGTTTGAGGAAAAATGAATTTTCCGAGATATCGATGACGTTGGTGATTTTTGTATCACAAGTTTAATCTTCGAATGTAGATCTTGAGGTTCGTTGTTTGCTGTATTGAAGTATTTCAGGTCCTGTCGCGCAGTCAAAAGTTGAGAAAAATGGAAAAAGGTACATACCTATATCGCAAGAAGACGTTCACGATTAGATACCTACATGCTGCGTCTTACCAACCTCCGCAACAAGACTTATCGCCAATAAATACATACGCTATTAAGAAGACCAGAGAAGATCAGTAATAAGGAACATAGACAATCTGAGATTCAATAAGTGCACAAGCCGCTATGAATGGATGGCTGTAAAATCAAAGACATACTGCGGAGACAAAACGAAAGGAAAAATTAGAATGTATGTAAGTAGATCAACAAGAGCCAGAAACATAAGCATTAGGGAAGTTACTGCAGCGATATAAAGGACAGCTACTTAAGCTATACACCAAAGGCATTTACAAACTTCGAAAAAACGAAACGATGCAGGATAGTGAACTGTAACAGTCACTTGTCAGAAACGTAAACAGTACATAAGAAGTATATAGCAAGGCACAAAAAACAACAAGATATGCCATCAGAAACTTCCTGAAGCTTATAGCATGCTCAGCAAAATGTCAAGTGAAATTTCTTCTACCTTGCGAAAACACAATCGAGCTCATACACATACTCTAATAATCCTGTCGTTTGAGAATATGTTGACGAAAGGTTCCCAGATTCACGGATTGATCGTAGGGCCTAGCAAAGTGACCGACAAGATCACCTGACCTTACTACCTTAGATTTCTTCCTCTGGAACAGCATCACGAACGAGGTCTACATGACGGTACCAACAACTAACGAGGATTCGTGCGATTCTCCGTGCTGTATCACCGTTCTAAATTCTGAAAGCTGTACCTAGTGTCTGTCCGTCAAAGTTGCGATTATGCCTCCAACGTCGAGACGTCGTCATTTTGAACGTTTAGGGTAGGCTGGGTAAACACCATATTTACCAATTTTTTTTAGCATGACAGCTGACTTTAGAAAATAACGTTGTTCGACAAATTCACCTAACTTGTTTTTTCTTTTTAATTTTATTATGAAATGTGTTTATTTTTTCAAATAAAAAGTTTGGAATGTCGGCTATCCAACGATGTAACTTTTTATATGGTTGATATTTAAGAATAAAATTTGCAAAAACCAATCAAAAACAATTTTCTCTGGATCAATAACTTTAAAAAAAATATGTGTAGGCAGAGCAGCTCTTAGTTTATACCTAAATTCGAAATCGAAACTATGTGAAATACATATATTCGTACTAAATTGACAGTATTTCTTTCAGCGAATGTAGTTTGCACTAGCCTTTAACGTAAGTTTTTACTAGTGCATCTAACTGGTCAAATTCGTTAAATTCTTATTTCTGGCAGTAGAAAAATATATCAGAAGATGCACACCAGTTTCGCGTTGGTATTTTTCTAGGTTTCAGCTTCACTACATAACACATTTTCATATACGATACACTAGAGTGTAGTGGATACCAATGTTATCGACATGGTTGAGCTTTGTAATCGACTTGTATCGTAAGCTCATTTTCAACACGAACTCAAACTAGTATCTGCATATACCATGGATTGATAAAATACCGAAATTTAATTGAATCGCAGTAGCGGCGTCCGTAGTATCCTAGTAATTATTTCCGCTTCAAATATGGCGTGAAACTCGTTAGCTTAGTTAGCATTATAATATTATACTGACTGAACATTCGTGGCATATATTCGTTTCGTATTACACATACGCTCTATATATCTTTCCATATACGTATAGACCTATTTGTAGGATAATCTACACTGTGCTTGTTCATACGGATGTGTACAAATGAGAAATTTCGTAGTATTCAAAAACACTCGAAAATGTACCCTTCTCTAATTTCGCATCGCATTTCATTATATGTACCAGTCAGTATTTTTGTGATAAATTGCATTAATTGAAATGGTGCTGTGCTGGCAAAAATGTAATTGAATAATACCACGTTCTGTTTCGTATTTTTCATTTGTATGTTGCTAATCGTCTAGATTGACGCACTCATTCCAAAATGGTTAACATTCTTTCAATGGTTTTTTCAATTGTATTATATTCTTAAGGTGGGTAACCTTAAGTCCGAGTTTCTGACCTTCAGAAGAAATCCGAAAAAGAAAACATAAATGTTTTAGCACATTCAAGTACATTAAGACCACGTTTACGTTTATTTAACTTGAGTTAAACAAATCAAATAAATCAGCCGAAACGAAAAACTACCTCGTGAATAATCTGTATAAGTCTGACCTTGGTACTGGCCGTAAATCAGATTTTAATAATTTACAGCTATTTTGCGAATCTAGCTTTTCTCATCTTATGGCCATCTATGTATAGTTATGTTATGGTCCTGTAGTAAACATGTCGGACAACACTAAATATTATATTCCTGTCTTTGATATCTAGAATGTGCCATACGTTCCTTGAATCGAGTACTAATAGATCGTTTGATCGTCCAGCATATTTTCGTCCAATCTTGCGATCCCAAAGTAACTCCGCCTTTCCACGTCCCTGACGGGGCAGTCGGAAAGGAGGTGCACGGGAGCTTCCTCCGCGTCTCCGCAGCTTATGCACTAGGGAGAGTTTGTGAGGCCCATGCAAAACAGGTGTTTGTTCAGTGTGCAGTACCCAGTCAGGAAGCCTGTTAGTATCCTTAACCTGGTCCTGCTCATAGAGACGGCTCTGCGGAGTCTGTCCTGGTACAGATGAACACCCAGGATTTTGCAGTGTTCCGTTCCAGTAAGTCCCCTCCCCTCCAGTGGGACCGGTGCCTGGCAGCGAGCTGAGTTCTGACGAAAGCTTTGACGCAACCGTAGGAACTCCCACACGTCGGTTCGGGACCTATGTGTAGTCGTTCACTGGCTGCTCTGGCTAACACGTCAGCAATTTCATTTTCCCTGATCTTAGAGTGGCCTGGCACTCACCTCAGCGTAACTCTCGTTCCGCCCGTTGTGTCAGATTCCTGTGGCAGTTTAGTGCCACCCGGGAATCAGATTTGACAGCTTGTACGGCCTTGAGGGCACCCTTGCTCTCCGATATCATTTCCACCGATTCATTCCTATGCGAGGAAGTTAAAATTTCTTCCGCGCACATCTGAATGGCTATAATTTCGGCCTGGAAGACTGACGAGGAGCACCCAAGGCAAGGATTCATCTTGTGATTCACCGTCCTTCCAGATTCCAATGCATGTGCCATTTGGCGTTTTGGAGGCATCTACAAACCAACGTTGAAGCTCTTGCTTGCGTTTGCGAATGTGGGTTATAGCAGTCTCCCTGGTAGGGATATCTACTTTATAGTTTCTAGTAAAACTAAAGATGGGGGGAGACGGAGGGGATCAGTACTTGTTGATGGCCATAGAAGAATATTAATTTTCTTGGTAGTGAGTCAGTGATGCAAAAATTGGGAAGTGCAAATTGGAGACGTGCTGTATTGAAAAACAACGGGTTCAAATCTACACAAACCACTTGAGGCCCCACAGTATGACCGTACTGCTGGTATGAGTTATTTTGGATATTATATACATAGAAATCAGCCCAACATTTACCAATCGCATTTACGCTGTGGTTCTAACGCAAACTTGTCCGAAGCAGTAAAATGGTTCAGTACAAATTGTTAAATATGTTGTCTTGTTCTTAAAATGAAACTCGAAAACTGGGTTTAATCAACCGCTTTCGTATCTGCTTGGCCAAAGATGACTAACAAAATAGTGGGTGTGAAGAAAAGCAATCCAGATATTTGACACTATTTTCAAGGGTTTATTTAATATGCATACATATATACGCTTATCGGATTCAGGTAAAATATGCGGTGTTTTGTTCTATTGTTTATTGCCATTTTGATGGTAATTTTATGATTTCCTGTTCAAAGAAGTCGTTATCTTTATTGGCAAAGAACTGGAACAGATAATTTTAACAGGTTTCTCTAGAAGCCAGTTTAACATTCAGAAGAAAATTTTGTCGCGATCTGAATAAGTCGCTGGGGCCTATGTCCAAAGTATACGGAGAGATGCATGGTAACCTCTCAACCAAGTGAAACTACTGGGGCATCTTCAAGGACTACAGAAATTAGTCTCTCCGATGTGTATAGTTAAATAGAACTCGATTCGATTAATAGATATCGGGGTCAACACCATCTATTGATAAAAAAACATGGATGACTTTTCTTCGCACCTATTATAACTTCCTTAGAAGATTATTTATTTATCCACTTTGGATGAAAATTGAAGAAATTGATATTCTACCAGAGCAAAGTATATTTAGCACATGCAAATGACGATTTCGTAAAAAGCCTCAGTTATTGAAATGATACCTGAAACTGTGGCAAAGGCTTACTTTATACCCAGTTGTGTCTTTGAGTGAAACTACTTTTCATTTATATGACTTTAAATTTGTTAAAAAACTGACAAAGTACGGCAAAGTATACTACTAAGTCCAAAAAAATTTTGACACGCAAATCTGTAGGATTTTTTTTGGTAGCACAAACAGATAACGTACATTTCACCTACGGAGCGAACGACACGCAACGGTGTCCATGGAAAAATGTTAACCCACCCGAGAAACATCTGCTGCAGACTCGCAAATAATCCCTCATGTTCAGAGATTTAGCTGATCTGTCAGGGAGTGGTGGATGCCAAATTTGAATATGTCGGTGATATTTTACGAGCGATTTTTTGTCACTTTTCGACCCCGATCCGGAAGAAAATGAACTTAAAATTTATGCATTAAATTCATATCTAGTTATACCTTTTTTCAATGAATTATTCGTTCAGTATAACGCGGAGGCGCTGAAATATCTATCTAATAAAGCGATATCTTGGAGATGCCCTCCGTTCGAATATTCACTTTACTTTTTATCGGAATGCAGAAATAGCAAACTATATATCTTCGGAATTCACTTAAGTTTAGAAAATTTGGGGCTACAAAATATAGCATATGTTTCATATAGAAATATATGTATATCTTCGTTTCGAATTAGCACGAAGTATTATTGCCAGGTCCTCTGTTAATTGCGTCGTGAACTCTCAATAAATGTGTGATTTGTAATCCACTACTTTGAGTGTGCAAATTTTGCGTGTTATAGAGTAGCTCGACTGAAATACAGACCTCCATAAAAGTCACTGTGTTGAAACTCCCGGCATAGCTCTTAGTTGGTATGTTATATTTACTACATACTTACACAGGTGCATTTTGTATGCAATTTGTGAAAATACATAAATAGGTTAATTCTACATTCCTACTTTTATCAGACTGTTACATTAGTGCATTCGGTTATAAACCAACGAACCTCGTAATGATTCATACAACTGAAAGGCGTGTATGTTATAAAAATGAAATGAAGCAGGTCGCTTTAAAATCGGCTGCTCCAATTATCAATGGATTTTACGATTTTTTGCTCTCAATGAACGGACCTTGATTATTTTTTAATATAGTATCCGATTTCGTACACCCACATGTGTAGCTAACAGAACTTTTCCATTTCACCTTTCAATTATTGGTTCTATTGTCGACAATCCAGACAAACGTATCGCAGGCTTACTAGGCAAAAAGGATCGTTCTTGACGAAAGTTTTGCTGCATATATATTTACTAAAAATATAGCTAACGGCAGTTACATTAGATGTCAGTCATTCCAAAATAGATATGTCAGTCTAACAAATCAATATTCTGTACGAAATTTTCATCTCGTTTTATTTCTAGAAATAGACGCCATTTAGCAAAATAAATATATGCTTTCGAAGATACACAGGTAACAAACTTATTTCTACATAATCTTTATGCACTGCATACCACTGGAGATATGTACAGGCGTCTTGCAGCGAACGCTAAAATAACTAGAGTACGTGCATCTTTACCAAGGTTACTATATCCAGGCTATTTGTATGTCTGGTTATGCCTCATGTTTTATGCATTTTGAACTAAGCAAAAGTACACAACTGCATGCATCTAAACATACTTTATAACATAAAATGATATAGTACTATAAAATAAATTGGATATAAGGTTGTAAGACATTAGTAGATACAATTCAACCATTTTTCAATCAAATATGCCTTTATTTACAAAATTATCTACATTTATACGAGACTAAATTAGATTTAAGTTTAGATATCTGGACCTTTTGTCTTACCATGTTTGATAGAAAAAAAAAAACCATTTTAGCAAATGTCGCAAGTAACAAAAATTCGAGAAACACATTGTTAATAAATACAATTCCATTATTGTCTCTAAAAGGTAAAATACATAAGTTTTATTGGTGGATTAACGGTTGTGCGTCATAAATAATTAACTTCTACTACCCCTAACTAGTTTTCAAATGAGCGCGAATAAGTAGAGCAAGTAGTCTGGTATTCGATGAAATAGTTGGAGAGCATTGTATTACAAAACATATCGGGAATAAACCGAAAAGTCAAAGTATTACGGAAGTATATTCCTTATACCAGTTTTTCAGGTCAAGATGAACTCTTGGACCAAATCTTGTGTCTCTATGGTAAGGCGATTAAGTTCTACCGTGATTTCGGAGCAGTAGGTCGATCAGATTAATGTCTTTCATATGAATAGACACTATACACTTGAGCTCACAGAATTTCGAACGCATGATTAAAATTAGAAAAACAAGATGGAGGAAAAGAAAAGTATAAACATGTTTTAAATAAAAGAGCAGTAGAAATACAGAATAAAACAAATCTAATAAATTCTTCAGCATTAAAATATTCCATGTTATCATGCTTTAATTTTATCAAGAAAATTGCTGTTGGCGATCTGAACAAACTCTTTCACAATTCTAGGCTTTCATTTGACAAGTTTGCACGAGGCCAAATGTGAAATATTATCCTGCTCCTGTTGTAAAACAAACCGCAAAGGTTGGATAGAAGTTGGAGATATTTTCGGTGTAACGTACCCGACAAGAGTTTAATAGAGCACTGACGTGGGATTTTCTCTAAAATATTTTGTTCTTATTGGTGTTGTAAACACGTTTTACACAACAATGCGGGGTGTACAGCCAGTTCACCTCCTCGTGGTGCACCCTAGATGGTGACTATTTATAGTCGTGTACTAAATGAACTAATACTAATTGGGAACCGGATAATCATTGCCATTTCCAGCTGTAAAACACAGTTCAATCAGCAATTAGGCCTCTGAACTTTGCTAAATGCCAACTTCTACAAAGAATACTGACAAAATATATGGGATTGACGTAGTGTCTATTCAAGAGTCACGTGCTCTGGGTAAGAATCAGCGGCTGCCCAGAGGAACATTACAAGGATTTGACTTGCTTGAGACTACATGTCCGCACATTGTGCTATAGGTACCTAATGTGTACCTTACACCATACGATAAATTAATAAATAAATACAACCGTGCAATTTTTTGTCATTAACATAAGGTTTCCTTTAACTCTGCATACATTACCCGTGGCTAGAAGAAGAGACACGCCCACAACAGCAACTTTGCTGTGAGGTGAGCTCAATATATGTCGGGATCATTTTCTTGTCTTCGAGATCTCCGAATTAATATCCGTCTATTCTAGCCAAATATCTTAAAATTGGATCTGTCGTTTCAGACTATCTACTGTTCATCACCTCCTGCAAATTTAGATGTATTCGTGCCCACGGTAATCCTTAGCTGCGACAAGTAATAGAGATATGTGTCCGAAGGGCATTGGAAAAACAACTTAACGATCAGCTAATTCATATCCCATCAGGCAGACAGGTGGCCCTAAAAAAGTAGCAGCTTATCAGATAACCTCAAAACTAGCTTGGGACTGCCTGAAAGACCTAAGCACTCCGACAAAACACAACAGAGTTACTTTAGTGTGGATACCGGGGCAAAGGGCATACCAGGCAATGAAGTAGCAAAGAAGAAGACAAGAGGAGGCTCTGCAACTAAATTCGCTAGACCAGAACTGGTTCTGGCAACAAGCAAGACTACGATACGTGGTGCCAGGTACGCTGGAACAACGTGGAAAGGCAGTTACAGAGCAAACGGATGATGAGGCAGCCATCCCAGTAATTAGCAGTGGATGTGCTGGCTCTTAACCTAGTACAGCTTGGAACAGTGACGAGTCTGCTAACAGAACACGGCTATATAGAATTGAAATCTTTAAAGATGAACTTCTCGTCAGATTATGCAATGAGAAGGAGGAAACAGAATACGATGTTTTATTTGAATGCGCTGCATTGGAACAACTGACTTTTGGAACGATCTAACCAACTAGTAAGTCTACCGGAAAGAGATTTACTATGCATGCCATTAAACCAAGTCAAGGAGTCTAACCTGTTTACGTAAAGAAGCTCACTAGGCCATAGGCCGCTGTGTTAAGGAGATGATGGTTCCGTACCTGCTCCGTACACAGTGTGCAATCAAATCCTATCTTCATCAATATTTGTCTCCGGATGATTGAACTGACTGATTCCACATATGTATATTATATATGACGGCTACGATTCATTTTGAGCATGATTTACCGTGGTGTTTCAGGTTTGCTTAATTTACAATTAAATTCTTAGATTTTGAACGTAATATCAGACCGTTCTGTAGATTTGTGACTTTCGAGAACTACCTACTTCGGATTATAATTGAACCATGTTCCATACGCAACTCTAATTAGTAAGGGACCAAGAGTGTTCCCAGATAACCAATAAACGCAGATTTTAATTTACCTAAATGCATTTATGTTATAAACCTCCTTAATTATTTTGTATTAACTTTCAGGTTTTTCGTAAGCGGTGTAAATATATATGAAGAGTCACCTAGTTTCAGAGAACAACAAACTTTCTCAACTTACGACAGTTTAGAGATAAGTTACAACTTTTAACGAACTTAAGTATGGACGTAATATTGAAGTTAGTAAAACTTTGGCATTGTTTGTAAATATTAGCTTCATTATTTATAAGTGAGCGAATAGATATGTCCCAAACAAGTAATTGTGTTTCCACTTGCATTTTTAAATAAAAATCTTTCGAACATACTATAATAGTAACCTGAAAAGTTTAAACTACATTAAATTTGATTAGCACATACATATGTACCTATACACAGAAGGACAGAAGGTCTTTAAAAGAAGCTATAAATATAATGTATGTAGGTTGATGGCAGAGAACTCATATGTGTAGAGCCACCAAATACAAATATGTTAACGGAGAAAAACTTATTTGACAAAAATATTGCAGGTTTAATGGAATATCTATTTGGTGTGCTCTTGAAAACTCCAGCTCACATAACATTGGCAGAAAGTTGAATCAGCTATCGGCCAAACATCAAATATTGTTGCTGCGAAATGGAAAATTTGTACTTGGACTAAAGACCATAATTAAACCTCCGCCGGAATATTTTTAATTCAATGATACACATCGGATTATGTATGTATATTTTTTATACGCACTTCTTAAAAACTTCGTAGTTTAGAGTGACAATGTTTGTTATACGGAAATAATATTATCGCGACACTGCAGATGATCTACAAACTTCTACCTGCTAATACAATAGAACGTTGCCAATTTTATGAATTTTTACAGACAGCGCTTTGGTAAAGCAAACGCGCTATTTCGCGCGAAAATTCAAATACTGGGAGAATCATCACGAATATTACTTTAAATGAAATGAAGACTTTTACTCTAATATGACTACAAGAACATTGCGATAATATCTGTTTAAAATACCAACGCATAGATACTACTGGTTTGCAGAAGATATCAATGCGCAGTGCCATATATTAATGTAACAGCACTAATAACGTATATATCTATCTAGTTATGAGGCAAATGAAGCTCATCTGGGAATATATAACCAAAAGAGAGCCTCAGAATACATGAACCTAAGTAAAACCGATGCTCGTATATTGACAGCTTTCCTAACATGCCATTGTAAACTGAATGAACACCTAAACAGGCTAAAAGATGGCGAATGCGGATATTGTGGAGAAGAAAATGAAACATCGATCCATCGACTCTCAAACTACTCTGCACTGTGCAAAAGGGCCCTGCAGCTAGGAGCAGATAAAATTGAAGAGGGAGACCTACCTAATCTGAGGCTTTCCGACATCCTGCACTTTCTAAAAGGAATTGGGGAAGGAAATAATAGAGGACACAATAGCTCTTCAGGTAGCAGTGTCTCCTGTACCATTAAGTATATCAGATGAGACATAGTTGTATATTCATATTTGCAGTTATACAACTGCTAAATTTTATGTTTCCAAATTTGAGAAATTTTTATTATTAAAAATAATTTACTACCATAATAACGAAAATGTTTTCTTACTCCTACTTATTTAGAAGAACTTTGTAAACTTAGAATTATTACTTACGGTCCTTGCCATTGCTTTTGGTAATTTTACCAGAGGTATAAAAATTCTTGTGGGTGTTGACACAGTTTGGTAGTAACTCACCTAAAACAAAAAAAGAATAGTGAGTGTCTGAGGAGATATAGTATAGGATAATTATCAAATAAATTATTAACGCACTTCCATAAACAATTTTTGAAACAATAAAAAACTAAATAAACTAAATGAATTGAAAAATTGAATTTAATTATTATGCTGCCCAATCATTCATCATGGCACAAACCTTAATATTGGTCTCAAGATAATTCATGCATTGCTAACAATTAATTTATATATTATGACATTTAAGTGTTTTATTCCATGATATATGTTGGAGATATATGATTGTGGTTGTTTTATTGGTCTAAAATTAAAAATCTACCAGCAAAAAGAAATAAAGTTAACAGTTGGCCATGCCCAAGCAGCATCAAAGTATCGGTAACCGAGATCAGAACTTCAGACAAGTAGTTGTTACGTTAATATCACTAAAAAACGACTTTCTAGTTTTTCCTACTTTTATTTAAACCTTTTTGGTAGTTACGTAGTTATTATTACTACAATTTGGAACTTAATAGTTTCAGTAGCTCCACGTAGCTTTTGAAGTTTCTGGAATGGGACTGTTACTACATAAAATAACTTTAAGGTGGCACAAACTTTAAAGTGATATTCGATAGTCCCTGTAACGGTGTTTTGTTACTAATATTTCACTTCAAAGTTTTTATTACTTTATGGTAACGTTGTAACTACGACGTCGTTTCTACTTTTGAAATTCCTTCAAAGTTATGGAACTGTGTAGTAATATTTAAGGTGAAATTAATTATCTCGCTACTCACGAAATCTATTTCACAGTCATTTTTACTTCCTACTCTGCCTTAAAATTACCACAAAGTTGCAATTACTTAAAAAAACACTTTAAAGTAGCCATCACTTTATAGGGATATAATTATATTCCAAGTACCAGTTGTTGGAAATTCCATTTAGTTCATTATCGAGTACCTTGATCCTTGATACATCTTGATATCTATATGTGTTTCAATAGTAAGAAGTGAAGTTAGTATTTTTAAGATATTTTTGAAATGTAAATTTATAATCATAAGAATAATGATCCTTGTATCAATGTTTTTTTTGTCAAGCGCTAACAATTCTATTCAAGGACGAGGGAAAAACATGGCAAAAAACCTAGTCAAGAGCTCAACTTGATAAAATTAATTTATGAATTAAAGTGTTTTAATTAATCTAGAAATTGAAAAATATCAGGAAAATAAGATAAGTACAAAAAGGTAATAAAAATACATATACTTCCCACTTATTTGGAACAACAGTAAAATATATGCCACGCTTTTCTTGTGTCGCCACAATTTTAAAACTCGACATAGTTTTGTTTTAATGCACAGTTCAAAAATCAAAACACATGCAGCACGTACAAAACGGTTGCACTTAAAGGTTAAAGTTCAAATTGGAACTTTATAGTGGCAATGGGAACTTTATCGTGGTTTCTGGAACTTTCAGCTAGTTTTTTAGTTATTGCGACTATATAGTTTGAAATATCTGCAACAAATATCCTACTTAATGGTAATAATGACTTTAAAGTGATAAAGCTGTAGTAGCCGCTACTTGCGGTAAAGTAGCAAATGTTTCAAGCACACATTATGTAGTAAATACGACTTTACAGTAATTCCTGTAAAAAGCGCCATATTTACTGACAAAATGTAGGACGCGATTACATTAGTTTCAATTTCCTTATTGTACAACAATTACAGTATCCTCAAAATATCATAAGAAAAAGATAAATTAAAGCGAAACTATCTACTACTAACTACTGAATCTATCAACATCACATTTGACAGAATTTCTTTAAGCGTTTTGAATTTCTTTGTACTAGAAACTCGTAAATCAGCAAGTTTTGCGTACCCCTACAAGCGATATATTTCCTTAAACCTACAAATATTATTTCCATTATTGTTGTCGCGGCTGAATAATGACGAGAGAGGCTTAAAAGCTCTTTTTAAATATGTAAGAGAAAGACAAGGCGAAACGACAAACAAAGAAACGCAACCTTATAAAGCAGCGATGACCATGCCGCTACGTACCCGACACTTGGTAGAAATGTAAGTGCGACGTAGCCGTATAAGTAGCGGGGTAGTAATTTTTACGTACCTATCACCTTCAAAATGTTCCCCATTTTGGTCGTTGGCACGTAATGGAAACGTGGCAATAGCGTTCCCGTCATTAGTAACTACAACTTTACAGTTCCCAACAACAGTCGCTGGAACATAGCAACGACTAAAAATGCTGCTTGGGATGTCATAATACATCCAACAACTGGTAAGATGTAAATTACCAGTTTTCTAACTTTCATAGCTCTAGATACACAAATAAGTGCGTTTGAATGAAAACAGCTGGATGAAACTTTTTACATACATATATGTACATGCGTTAGAGACATAAATGTACGCTACATTTCTCTCTCTCTCTCTCTCTCTCTCTCTGACGTTACAACTAGTATTACACCCCTAAGAAGAACATTTAGGTTAAGCTCTATATTTACTATCTCGCTTCATCAACGAAAGTTTATTCACAAACATTAAACGCGTCCTGTAGCATTCCAAACACGTACTTGAAAAGCAAATAAGTAACGGTAAGGTAGCAGCATTAGAGATACGTTAGATACATGATTCTCTAGTGTCTGTTAAATCGTACTACGTTCAATGGTAAATAAGTCGAAGTATAAAACTCTTTCGCTCCTGCAAAGACGAAACGTTTCTTCCGAGTATTGTTATGCTAATACAAGGAAAGAAAATGTACAAATAGATTAGATGGAGCCCTTGCCAGACATGCATCGAACTATAAACTCAAGCCAGCTAGAATACGATCGTGCACTGAAACTCAGTATAAAATGTTACGAGCTACATGCTCTCTATTCCGTACCATTAGTCTCAGTACAAGAATCTACAATATTAAGGTTAAAATAAATTCGGATTGTATACGTAATTCCTGAATACATATGATCGCAAATTATCAGTCACAACAGACCTTCCAATTCATCAATACTATTATGCATAAGTTGTCGTTAATCTGACAGCATATGCATACAAATATATGACTATACATATGGCTGCCTTGGAATTCTTTTCGATGCGGTATTGCTGTTAAGCTTGTTACAAATAAATTCTATAAGTGGGTACTTTATTTGATTTTTGTTGTATCGTCTATTCTGTCCGGACATAGCCATAGTAGTACATAGATATATCAAGAAGAAAAATGAAAAATGAAAACCATATTCATTATGAAATTGAAAGCCAAATTTGCTTTTCAGGCATACATTTTAAGTTATCAAAAGAAACTAAATAAATCCAGTAATTTTAGAAAAAATTAATATCTTGCGCATCAACATTCCATTGCTATGTATTGGTTTATGCGACTTCTAGGCCAATTGCGTGATACAATACACGAGCGACTAATATACTACTAATTGTGAGTTAACTCACGCAAATCTCTTTAAAAGATTTGAATTTTTTACTCTTCTTTCAATCAATTGCCTTAATTGTCTGTGCACTTTCTGAAAACATGTTTCATTTTTCTGATTTAGTTCAAGGTACGTTTGAAAATAGGCGCTAGCTGCTCATTTTGGACTTCTAGTTGTTCTATAGGCATAAATAAAACAATTTCAAAATAGTTATACATATAATCAAATTTTCTTTGTATTACTTTGTTACTTTCAAATGCCGCCATCTTCTGAAGAATTTGTCCCAAGCTACACAAACATTATTTTATGGACATACTTTTTTATTTTCCAGATATTCTTCCACTTTTAGGTCAATTCAAACACTATGAATGCGATATTAAAGATCAATTTATTCCAGAACCTTTACAATTTATTGGGTTTTCGTTACAACTTCGTTAGCGGAAGAAATTGAAATTCGTTCGTGTCAAATAATAAACATCTAGCCATTCCTATCAACAAAATTATCTAAGAACAAAAAAATTCAGTGATTGCAAAATACAAGTGACCAGTACATTATTATAGAAAAATGTTTAGCTTAATCGACAAAATTGTGTTGAAGTACATACTTTCGACTCTCCTAGAAAATTGTTTAACTCTTAAAAAGTTTATAGTTCCTAATACTGGAAAAAAAATTGTAAAGCTGTCAAATCGAAGTAATATTAGCAAACTATCCATTATTGGAATCCATAATAAAATGAAGAGTTGGCGGATATCTAGCCTATTTTTATCAGCACGTATCGTTAGATACCAAAGTTCTAAATTGTCGCAGTCTATAACACCAATTTGACGAAATCTCTAATCTACGTCCAATTTTAAGGTCGCTTGGAGTTAAGTTGTAGATATCGTTAATGGTATGGAGCATCTAGCTCATAGTGGCGTATCATATTAATAGATATTGCGTTTCAAATACGCTAGCTGATCCTGTTTATCCTTTGTGGTATTCGTACATCTATCTCATTTTAATTGTTAAGGTGTTAGGCTACATCACGTGCTTGATCTAGAATCAAGTTCGAGATACAATATTAGAAGACTATAGCCGAGACACAAGTCAAGTCAAGATACAGCTTTCAAATTAATAGCTGCAACCCTGGTTTGTTCGCCATGTTCAACATAAATATGTTTTATTCCTCTTTCAAAGAGCTGCATTCTTAGTAAGAAAAAAACTTTGAAAGATCCAAAAAAGCCTCTACCAACTTAGTCTGATCAATCTAGATTTAGATAAGCATAATACTAGTTATAGGCGGTATCGGAGCCAATAATTGCGTAACTATGGTAATACTTTTTTGCAAAGTCACGTTCTCTAGAAATAAGAAGCTAGACAGTTTTAAATTCAATCCTACATGAATGAGGGAGCAATTCCATTCTGATTGTCTCAGAAACAATATAAGCTTTCGTAGTGTATGTATGTAATGCGTTGCTAAGATAAATAAATATCTGAAATCAATTAATTTAAATTCTAATCAGTAAAACAAAATATTTAATATTTATACTTTAACTGTAGACCGCAGACATATGGCAACAGAAGATACTTTCGGGTTGCATTCAAACATACCACTAAAATCAAATTAAGCTGGAATACATTTCGCAACCCCTAGGAAATTAAAAAAGACTTCCCAAACGATTTGATGATCGTTGTTTTATAATTGCTCCCAGGAAACTAAACAACTCTCAAACAGTGATATCTGATCTATTTTCCTATTTGTGAAAATTACAGATGTAAAAATAATAAACTGCAGACTTGTAAGCTACTATAGCTTTTTTCCAATAAAACATTTAGATCATTCGAGGGATAGGCTACAATTACTGAGAATTGCAAAATCTAGTTGTTATTTATTAAAAATTGTGCATTAATTCATCTGTCAATTACAGTTTAGTTTGTGCCATTCGGTTGAAGAGTGTCTAAAAAATAGTCCATAGAATAAGCTTGTGTAATCACAAAAATTAAATTATCACGAAAAAATTGTCCGATAATGATTTACTATGATTTCGAGAAACCATTGGCTATTGTTTATAAATGGTATAAAAGATTTGATCGAGGTTGCAAGTCGGTGGTACATAGAAAAGGAGCTGGCCCCTCTTTAACTGCTGTTAACTTCGAAAACATTGCTGCAGTGAAGAATATGGTGGAAAAAGACAACCGCGTTACCTAACCCCCCACCCTCCCTTCCATTGCTAGAGTTCAATCTGAAGATTGGATTCACGCAAGTGAGATCAATATTGCACGATGATTTACATTTGAAAAAGGTTATAACTCGGTTTGTAGGCCCGTCCGCTGACAGATTTACAAACAGAAGACAACACCGATAAGTGTTTTCTTGATCCATAAAGACGGTTGAAGGCATTTAAACTATGCAAGTGCAAACTGTGGTTAAGTGCATCATTGTACATGGGCAATTACTTTGAACATATTTAAAATCAAAATTCTAAAAACTTGTGCGTCATAGTAGGTACTAATTTAGGTGCTGTGATGCTGCCTGACATTTATGTATGTATATAAAAATCATCAATAATTTATAATATATTGAAGGGTATATTAAAATTTTCTGAGGAATAGTTGATAAGGTATTCTTTCTATAACTAATAGTGAAGACATGAGTTAGTTCATATTTTTAATATCTGACTTCTTTGTTGGTTGTGTCGTTTGTTCTCTTCCAATAATTTCCAACTGCTGGACTAGCTAACATTAAAAACTTCATCCGATATTTCAGGTTTATTGCTCATCATAACTAAATCGGCACTGATCTGAACTATGACCAAATGAATCTTAATAAGTTTTGTCTTATACGTCGTATACAATGACTGATGTAGTGTATAAACGTATATTCACAAGAAATTTATTCATGCTATTAATTTTCTTTCATGTGGCAAATCAAATAAACCTACATGGTTCCGTGTAGCATCTATGTATCTATTACATTATTTAGTATGCACATAGCAAACAAGTTGAGGGAACGCGAACGACAATTAAACACATATAACACAGAAATCACAATCGAGACTAAATGTTCTTACGTACGACTTCCTCTAACCCATTGTTGAGGTTATATTTTGCTTTAAATTATGCATTCCTCTGCGGAAACCCACACCAACTCTCGCTTCCGTTCGAATTAGCAGTGGGAGATGCGTGCGATCAAGAGTACTTTTGTATTTATCTTGTTAGGAAAGCACACAGGGACAGATTCAGTGGTGGTTGTAATTAATGCCGTGGCGGAGCGCGATTCTTTGTGTAGATTTATTATGCCGAAGGCGGGCTTGATTAATCGAAGTTGCCTGTGTTTGCTATTATTTGGTCGCATCTGATTGATTTGGGGGTTCCATGCCCATGAATTTTATTAGGTCAGACCCCTGACATAATTTATCCTAGATTGGTTTACCGGGGAACTCAAGAATTGTGAAACATCGGCAGTTAGTTTACCAACTCGATGTCTCAAAGGAAACTAATGTGTTTAGCCGAAGTGAACCCAACATGTCATTGTTAAATTCGTAACACGTGTAAAACAAATTCAAAGGAACTGTCTTCTGTATCAAGTGGAAATATTAGTCTTCTTGGTCATTGTTAAACCAATTTTTGTTGTTATATAGACATGTATACAGTACTGCAGTTTGGTTAGTTTGAAACGAATAATTGCAAGAGGCAAATTACAGTCACTACTATAGTCATAACTATATAAATTGCATAGCCTTCGAAAATAATAATAACAATAACGAGAAGTGTAAATGATATTTGGTGTTAGGATTAAGGGTAGTATATACCGATTCTAGGACAATTCATCGCTGACAAATCATCGCACACAATTCATCGCTCGCAATTCATCGCATCACAATTCATAACATCCACAATTCATCGCACCCACAATTCATCGCCTAACCTAACCTAAGTACTTTATTTAAGTACATTAATTTAACATGCATTGAAAATCTGATATAATTATATTGTATATAACACAATGTTTCTTAGTACGGTCCGTTAACTCATTAAGCATAATTTCTCGGTACCCGATAACCTCTTCTAATCTCTCTAATTACCCAATAGTCAACTCAAAGTCAATCAAGGGGTGGACAGTATAATACCATTATAATATATATATAATACCACTATACCTTTTATTGTTTCTAATGTATGAATTGAGATATAAATAGTTGTACATCTGATTAATTGAATTTGAATTTAATTTGAATTTTCATTTCAATTATACAGCGAAGTAGTGAGTATATCAAGTGTTGTTATATTCAATATGCCTCTGCAGTTTGTTATGTCAGA
The DNA here is from genome assembly GCA_004785975.1 of Popillia japonica. Classification (NCBI taxonomy): domain Eukaryota; kingdom Metazoa; phylum Arthropoda; class Insecta; order Coleoptera; family Scarabaeidae; genus Popillia; species Popillia japonica. The sequence goes on from SMLS01072100.1 coordinate 69,733, forward strand.
GAAGGGAAAGAGGAAATTGCTTAGCAGTGGCTATCTCTTTTATAAAGAAAGGCAAACCGACGAGAAAACTAGCTGGAGATGTGAACATTTCCAGAAATTTAAATGTCCAGCGAGAGTTACGACAGTGGGTGATGAAATTGTGAAAGTGGGAAAAGCTCAAGTAGAAGCTGCTAAAATTTATGATAGTATTCGGACAAGTGCTAAAACCACAAACGACGCCCCGCAAAACATTATATCGGAAGTCACCCTTGGATGCAGTCAAGCAGCAGCTCCCAAGCTTCGACGCATTGATACAATGAAGAAATCAATTAAAAGAATTTGTCAGCAACAAATGTCAGGTCCAGCCTTACCAAATCATCGTCAAGAAATCGAATTTTCATAAGAATTCACGAAAACTTTCAATGGAGGAGATTTTCTTCTCGTATGATTCCGGCCCTCAGGAAAATCATATTCTAATTTTTTCCACACGCCGAAATTTGCAGTTGCTATCACAAAGTGAGCATTGGTATGCTGACGGAACCTTCAAAACGGTGCCGCTATTGTTCAACCAATTATATACAATTCATGGTTTAAAAGAGGATGCATCGGTGCCACTAATTTATGCATTACTGCCTAATAGAACCAAAGAAACATACGAACACCTGCTCAGGCAATTGAAGATTTTGCAACCTGTATTGTCGCCAAGAACAATCACAGTCGACTTTGAAGCATGGCTTTGTTCCGAAGTTAATGGGCATTTTGGTCTGTGCGTGAGAATCTGGTGTCAATGAAGTAAAATTGAATTCCTCCAACAATAACTTAATTTTTTTGAATCAATGCTGAAGTTGAAGCAAAATTTTTTAGAAGCTTATTGAAAAAACAAAATCGCTACATTGTCATGTAACAACGACACATGAGGTTCAATTTAAGTTAGCACCAAAAACCGGCAATACTCTGAACATCTGCCACGTACTCATTGCAAAATTCTTGGTTTAAAATCTGTACTGAAAATTCAAGGTACGGATACTATCTATACAATTTCGTCTTAATTGATTTAAACAATAGGTTTTAAGAATTGAGATCTCCAAAAAGGATTACTTGGGCGGTGTCAACAGATGCAGCCCACTTAAAAAATATGTTCTTCCAGTAGAGGATAAACAGAATTTTAGTTTGGTGAGAAATAATTTGCTCAAGATATCTACCGGGAGGACGAAGCAGCTATAAGTTAAAAAGTAATCTTAACTAGTTGAGCATGTTTTCATTTCATCATAATTCTGTAATTCGCTGTAATTCATTTGGTGTTCTTTGCTAAATTTCCAGAGTTTATATTGGCAACAAATAGATATAGCAATTTTTTTCTACACTTATCAGAATGATGCGATCGTAATAGTAAGTAACACAACATGACAATGGGAAGCGGATTGGCTAAGGCACACATAGCACTTATCTGAAATTATTCCAATAACTGCGCAATGATCCATTGTAGCAGCATGGAATGCGAAGTACTTAATCATTGCCTTTAGCAAAAAATTTAATAGGAGATGCATTTGTAATTGTATACAGCCAATAGGTAGAAATATTTCATTAGCTATGGAATATATGGACGAGCTAGACGTAGCCTAATGTTTGGATTTCGGTTACTAGCGGTCTAAGTATGTCGGTAGAGAACTTTGATTTTAGCTAATATAGTTTTTTGTATGTATTGTTTGGAAATGGACATTTTAAAAGCTATTGTCTTTGATTTAAATGATATCCTGGAACTTCATTAGTATAAGCAAGTATTTATTTAGCTGTATAAAATTTACCACGTCTATACTATTTACACTAGTAATTTACACTACCTGTATCGTCATAAATATGTCTATATTATGCAAGTTCAAGCAAATCACGCATTATTCTTTTTGAGAACCTTTGCGGTTAATTGGTTTCTATTAAATTATGTATTTCTGGTATGCACCAATTACCTTTCATATATTATTCGCAACAGTCCTTGTTAAGCATAAAGTAACATTCTGATTTGATTTGATAAGATTGTGATTAACAGTATGTTGCCAAACAATAATCATGTAATGTTACCTTGATAC